>JBBPBX010002768.1:9288-29376 GCA_038048925.1 Garcialebias charrua | reverse complement strand
TACCGACGTGTATGACGTCACTTTGCCCAGGGGAACTCCCTCTGATAAGAACGTGGGATTCCCCCAGTAGGTCAGGTCCGCTCTCACAGACGGTGGAACTGTGACCCGGCGTTGTTTGTGACGTACTGGATCGATTTTCAGACGGTTGAACCACCTCTGCAGCCGACGCATGTGAAATAATCCTAATGGGACTACTGTATGTGCTACAGCCATTATTCCCAATAATTTCATTATTGTTAATGCTGACACCGTCCTGTTGGGCTGAACGCACTGAAGCAGTGACGTCAGAGATTTTCTCCTCTGGACCGACAATACAGCTATCATGCTGGTTGAGCATATGTTCACCCCCAGAAATGTGATTTGCTAGGATGGGGTCACAGAGCTCTTCTCCTAATTTATGGTGAAACCCAGATGAGACAGGTGTTTCACTAGGACCGCTGTTTGCGTCTGTGCTTCTTCCCTGGAACGGGATAAGAGCAGAAAGTCGTCCAAATAAAATACTATTCTCATGCCCTTTGTTCGCAGTGGGTGTAACGCCACCTCGATACATTTAGAAAAGGTACGGGAGGCAAGAGCGTACCTGAACGGGAGGTGGTTGAACTGGTAACCAATCCCCTGAAACGCAATCCTGAGAAATTTCTTGTGTTTGTTTATTATTGGGATGTGGAAATATGCGTCTTTCAAATCGATCAACACAAACCACTCCCCTTGTGTTACGTACTCTAGAGCATGTTTTATTGTGTGGGTTTCCTCCGGGTACTCCGGTTTCCTCCCACAGACCAAAAAACATGCTTGTTAGGCTGATTGGTGACTCTAAATTGACCCTAGGTGTGAGTGTGAGAGTGGATGGTTGTTTGGTGTGAGTGAGACAGGTCCCTCTTGTAAAATGAGTCCCCGTGACTCAACGAGGCTAGCCTGTATAAATAAAGGTTGAATGAATTGAATGAATGAATGAATGAAAATTGTGAGCATGTGAAAGGGACGACTCATGATGTATTTGTTGAAAATTGACCAAGCTAAAATCGGTCTGAGTCCGCCTAATTTCTTTGGAACCAGGAAATACCTAGAGTAAAAAACAGCTTTCTCCTCCCCCGAGGGGACCTTCGAGATGACGTCTTTTTCTAAAAGCTCCTTCAGTTCGGATTGCAGAGCTATGCCTTGCTCTGGGGATGTGATCTTTGTTTCCAATATCCCGTTGAATTTTGGTAGCGCTCCTGAAAACTGCAGGGTGTAACCCCTACGAATCAGATGACAACCAATCGTTCAGTGTGCAGGTTTCTAGCCATGCAGTGCTGTGCGTTGATAAAGGAGAGGCCTGAGTGTTTTGAATTGCGAGTGAAAATAACTGAGCCTCTACCGCCGTCAAGCGGACAGTGTCTGCGTTGACCCATGGGAGGCTCTTTTGAAAAGGGGCGTTTAACAGACGCCGCGTCACGACCTCTGTATTGTTCCCTGCTTGTGTCAGGCAGACACGACAAACATCTCTTCCGAGGCGGTTCGATGAGCGTACCTGTTTCTGTCAAACTGGTGGAAGGAATAGGCGAAAAAGTCCTGGTTAAAGCTGCTGCTTTAAAACCGGGCTCATGGATTTTAACAAAGTTTGTGAGGGCAGAAACTTTTCTGACTCGTTTGATTTGTTCAGCGCTCTGTGTCTGTTGACAGCTGTGAGAGCGGGCCCCCACCGTCATGTGGGGAGGCTGGGCTGCAGGGTTCACACAGAGGTCTCTGCTCACACCTGCAGCCCGGCTTTCTGTTTGATCACAGTGAAAAATCGCACTCTTCTGTTTACCTTTGAGAAATTGTTCCATGCCAGCTTCTTTACTCTTTTTAGGAGACGTGTTTACAAACCCCGGAAGGGATGAATTCAGCATGTCTGAATGAAAGACTTTGTTTTTTAAGACAGTTTCTTTATTTTCCACATTAAACACACTGTCAGCACACACATCTCCAGCAAACCGTCATTTCCTAAAGTGAGTTTTCTCGCATCCTGGTGTTGACTCGGCCATGAAGGCTGATGGCGGCTCCTGCCCCTGAGAGTCCCAGGTCTCTGAGAAGCCTGGGACGTGTGCCCTTTCGCTGAAGCTGGGGGCAGCAGCACGGCAAACGTAGAGGCAGGCGAAGAGCATCGCTGTTGTTGGCGATAAGATCTATGTTGATCACGTAGACAAACAGGTCCACGGGCAGAGCGGGGGTCTGCTCGGGGGGGCACGACATGTTTACACACCTGTTCGAGTGCCGTAGCTGGTCGAACACAGACTGATAGTGAGAGCCAAACAGTCCCTCCGAAGAAATTGGGCCTTCGAGGAGCTCCTTCTTCACATCGTCCGGGATAGACAATGACAGTTTTAACCACAATTGTCTCTGAAGCAAGGTTGTCCAGGACGAGATGCGAGCTGAGCACATCGTGAGCACTGTGCACAGATTCGTGATGGTGTCCGCTGCAGCTCCGATCATGTCGTGCTTCGATTCACGCCCGATGCTGAGGGCCAAAAGCGCAATATTGTTTGTCGCCTCACCAACCTGAGACAAACACTGGTGGATCCTGTCCGTTAGCTTAGCGGTGAGCTGGTCGTTGGGGGCTGGCGGTGAAATACGCTTGCCCACATGCTTCACTGGTCTCACTCCAAAAACCACTGACAGGCTAGGTTCCAGTGGGGGGACGGCGGGAAAAACCTGATCTGTGTGTCCTTGGACCTTTGTGATGGGCACTAAGGATGACACCAGGGCTTTCAGTTTCAGGGGCTCGTTGGCCACGCCCTGCAGCAGGGAGGACACGTCTGAGACACAGGGCCAGACCGGTTCTGCTTGCCCACCGTGTTTGGTAGCGAATCTTCCCACCAACAGCGAGGACGTGGCCTGGGTGGCACTTTCAGGCACCTTCAACCCGCAGACCCCCGCGGACCACCTGATGATCTCGGGGAGGACGTGGAGCAAGGTGGTGTGAGCTCTGCGCGCCTGGTGCATCCGTCGAAGGTGGCGTTGAGTCCACGGCTTCTGGCGACGGTGCCCGACTGCTGGTCGACCCGGCCTCAGAGCGCGGGGTGGCGGCGGGTCCAGAACTCCAGACAGGCAGGTTGGACCACGTGTGTTGGCCATTTCGGCTCCCTCGGTGGGAGACAGGGTCGGCCCCGCACCTTCCATAGGACAGGTCGGGATACAACTGCTAGCTCTCTCTGGCTGGAGGAAGAAAGGCAAGGCCGGTTCCAAACCCTCAGAGGATGGTTCGCGGCAGCTAGCTGTCTCCGAAGAGGCGTACGCGGCTAGCTCGTCGAGCAAGGTGAAGGCCGCCACGTCTTCCCTCGGCTGACACTCTACCTCCGCGGAGGAAAAGAGGTTGAACCAGTGTCGCTTCTCCTCCTCCGTCAGAAGTGAACAGGCTGGACAGGAGGGGTGCGGGTCCATGGCCTGCTAAGCGTGGAAGGCTCCGAGGCATCCCTTGCAGAGTGTGTGCAGGTCTGACGACAGGATGAATCCTGAGTCGCACCTTGGGCAGGCCTTGAAGGACGTCTTGGTTGACATCGTAGAAGTAGAAGTTCGTTCGTATCTTAGCAAGCTGAAGAAAAAAATGGGAGACGAGCGCCGGTCCAGGGGCGGTTTTATACGGACCGGGCGGGTGCCCACAACAGGTGGGCATGGACTAGAAGTCTTCAGTGTCTTGGCGCAAAGCGAGGGTAAAACCCAATAAGCGACAGTCTTTAAAGTGCGGAGCTTACACGAAATGGAACAAATCCAAGCTATCACTTTAAAATTAGCTAGTAATTTCAAACAGCCTAATTGCATCAGTAAATGTTGTATTTATAACCTTGACGTAGCAGTCTTTTTGTGATGCTGATCGTCGTGTTTCTACATGTTAGCTGTGCACTCTGAAGGTTCACTGTCTGCGTGAAGGCATCCACCGAAGCCTCAAGCAGCAGGGTGAACTCAGGGAGGAGGTGGTGAAGTTCCTACAGTGCGTCGAGGAGCTGGAGCTTTACTGCGGCATGTGTGGAGAGTCCATCGGGGAAAAGGACCAAAAGCTGCAGGCATTACCCTGTTCCCACATTTTCCATCTCAAGTAGGTGTTCACTGACTAAACTAGAGGTGTCTGCTGTGCTGCCGACTGAATTCAGTAGAGTTTTATGTGCTTCATTTCATTTGCTCATGTTTCCAGGTGTCTGCAGACAAACGGGACGAAGGGTTGTCCGAAGTGTTTTAAGTCCTCCATTAAACCTGGGTTTGTGTGATTGCACAGCTGGGATGGTGTGTTGGATCTACAGAAGCAGCATGATGCCTCACAGGCTCCTGACTGACGTGAGAAAAGCAGGCAGCCTCAGGATGTGCTGAAATTCATGTAGGAGCAGCAATTTACTGCTCTGCACAACAGGAGCCCCCTTGATCGGGCTCACTAACTCTGGTCGGAGCATCCGTGTCATTTAGACATCAGCCTGAGGCCGTCGGTGAAGATGATGCACAACTAAGAGTGTAAAGTTTCAAGATGAGCTGAAGGATCTTCATTGTTGAGGACTGGAGATCTGTTGCAACATTTACACAACTGGACTGCAACCAGCAACACGTTAGCTTGTTGTAATCATGGTCAGAATTGTTTAGTAAAACTGAAGTTACTTTGTCTTTGGAAAAATACTTTGGTGATATCTCGGAAATCTTAGACGCGAGACATGTTTTTTGAACACTGATTTTTTTTTTTTTTTTTAAGAGAACATTTAATTCTATTTTTCACAACAGTTGAGCCATTTCTGAGTTGTTTGAGTTTCATACAAACTACTGTAACTTTGTACATATTTTTTCTCATACTCCTTTCTTTAAAAGGTTGATTTATTTGAAATATTTTATAAAATAAACTCTTAACTGAAAATCAAGGATGTCTTTACCAAACCGGTTCATGCAGCTGTTCTTCATTGATAGAGGTGAGGGCACAGGATCAACATGCATCAGACATTTGACCAATCAGTTAACAAACCTATCTTTAACAGATTCTGTACGTTTTCTTGTAAAAAAAATTATTTTTTTTAAATGCCCTGTGTCATTGAGGGTCATGAAGCAAATCTGGACTTTATATCAGTGAGTGGCTGCATGTTTTATTTAGGATGCCAAGCAACAATGTAAAAAGTAGACATCAATTTATTTATTTCAAATTTATTATAGTTTTTCTTAATATTCACTGAGTTTTACAGTTATTATTCCATTCAACTTATTTTATTTGAGCTGTATTCTCATTTTGAACAGAAAGCCTGATCAGCTAATTGGACAACGTGTATTTATTGACTCAGTTTTATTTCAAACACTCCCGTTTGTTTTGGACGCTGTGCTCGTGGTCGGTTAATAGCATACGATGATATGTTCAGTTGCACGGGAAAATCAGGTCAAATTTTTGCAACTTCACCAACGAAATGTTTGTAACTAATGCTGTCACCTTTTTGTGGAAAACCCCCAAAAGTGATAGCTTTTAAATTAACTTTTTGTGTCTCTCCTCATACGAAACAGCCGTTTTGTTTTTATTGCACAAGCACTTGTACGTTTTCATTTTTGGGAACTTGGTGTCAGGTGTGAACACCAGCCAGTTCTTGTTTGAGGTTAATGCAACCTATTAAATTCATGAGTCATTGTGCGTTACGTGAGCAGATAAATGCTGTCCCAGTTCATTCTCGGTTCCAGGAAAGAAATAAACACGATGTACTGACAGGATATTTTAACAGTGTAAACTACCTCTGTTTCGCCTCCAAAGCTTCGAGGATGAACGCTGTGATAGCGCAATGTTTAAACACACAGATTTGTTTTTCTAGGCATTCGTTCATACTTAAATGTGTTGAAATGTGTACATTTACTCAAATCATGTTACATGCATTTCATTTAGGATAATAAAGGACACTTAACATGAATGTATTGGAATGCTTTGTCTTGTGTTTGCAAGAAAAAAGCTGGATCACTGTATCACATCTATAAATGTTTCTATTATTACCATGAAAGAAAGGTATTGAACATATTTAGCCTGCTCTACCTGTCTGTCGGCATTTGCTCGTGTTGTGGGAAGTACCTCAAGTCACAGCACCTGAAAGCAGAAAGCAAGTTCTCTCTGAGCGCCACTTTACACAAGCACTTCAACATGCTGTCAACAAAGTCCTTCTCTGATCTGGACCTGTTGTGTCCTCAGTGCTCTGACATCTACTGCCTTCCTGTCATTTTAATATGTGGCCACAACGTTTGCAGAGTTTGCTTGTACAAATTCTGGGAAGTGAGAAGATGTAGAAACTGCCCTGTGTGCGGCACAGAGTCCTCCTCTGGGATGCCGCCCATCAATTTGGACCTGCAGAGTGCTGTGAAGGGTTTTCGAGAAAGAATCGTCACCGAGGACCCGGAGGAATGCAGTCTTCACCACGAGAAGCTGAAGGTTTTTTGTAGCAAAGATGAAGAGCCCATCTGTCTCGTCTGCCAAATATCACAGCAGCATAATATTCACAAGTGCTGCCCTGTGGAGGAGGCATCACTAATAAAAAAGGTAAAGACAATAAATGAAAAGTTATATTATGTCTGATTCAAAGATATTTTAAATGATTTAAATTAATCAAAAAGAAGTTTTCTCTGTTTTCTTTGGAAAGCGATGGAAAAAAGGCCAGAGTGCAAAATCATTATGAAATAAACTCATCACCAAAATAAGGATAACAGAAAACTGTTAAAACTCTTAAGTTTGAAACCAGCTGGTGATTAAAATGTTGGTGAACTTGATCTTCTTTCAGGCTGAAATGGCAGACTTGTTGGATGGCCTGAAAAGGAAGGTCAAAATAATGACAAAGACATTGCTGCAATGGGAGGAAACAAAAACATATTTAAAGGTAAAAAATAATAATAGTTTTGTTTAATCTACCAGAGATACCAACATAAATTAAAGAACCAACTTCCTCCACATTACAGACCCAAAGCTCCCAGATAGAGACGACGATCAAAGAGGAGTTTAAGAGGCTTCACCAGTTCCTCTCTGACGAAGAAAACACGAGACTGGGGTTCCTCAAACAGGAAGAAGAAACAAAGACCCAGATCATGAGCCACAAGATTAAAACCATAGAACAACACAAAGTACCTCTCCTCCACCATCAGTGACATCAACAAAGTCCTCCTTGAAAAGGATTTACCCTTTTTAAAGGTACACATGCACACACACGCACACACAGTATCTGATGATGAGCAAATGAACCAGTATTGAACCACTTCATCAGTTGTATTGAAAACAGGTTCATTCATTCAATTTGTTTCAGAGGCATCTAGTGGTAAAATAGGAGACATCAGAACAGTGCAGTCATTAAGTGAGGAGTGAAACTGTGTGTGGATTATGTAATGTTTTTATATAAAAAAAATAAAAGATTGGTCAGTTGATTCTGTAAATGTTGGGATAAGTCATGCTGGGGGATTCAGAAGATGTGCTGGGAAGGTGTGCTTGTGTAACTGGCAGTGATTAAGAACATGGTGTATAGGGATTCAGTTTTACTTAAGAAACAATATATGTTTACAATTTGGGGCTGAGATGGTTTGTGTTGAACTTCTCCAGCTTTTAAGAACTCATGTTAACACAGACCTGATGAGGCTGCTGTATGCACCTATTGTTTTCTCTCATGCTTTATTGACTTTTAATAATACACCACTGGAGACACTACAAGTCCTAGACCTGTCAACTGGAATATGGAAACAAGACTTAATAAAGACTTCAAGTACACCATGGACATGTTGCACCTGCCACACTGACAGTAACCAGTGCCCATTATATAAACAAGCAGGTGGAGTAGCAAAACCAAAGAGTAACTAGAGAAACTGAATTTCCTACGAAAATGCAATGTGAATACATAATAATAATAATAATGAATTCAATTTAACGCACTTTTCATTAATGAAAATCTCAAAGTGCTACAAAGTGCAACAGAATTAAATGTCAATAAAACAAGTAATAAAACAAGTAAAATCAATAACAGTATCAACTAAGATCAAAGATAGAATCATGAGGAGGTAGAGTATGCTCGGTTAAAAAGAAAGGTCTTCAAGCCGCTCTTATATAATACATATTGTAGAAGAACTTGCTGAAAAACAGCTGAAATGTAGCTGACATGGAAGAAGACTGTAATTGGGAGCATAAAGCAGAAAGAACATATTTGCTGAATTAGGTTTAATTAAATAAGCAGAAATAAGCACAAAAATTTGGAAAGTAGCTAAAAAGAAGCTGAAATTAGCAACAACAAAAAAGAGCTGAAAAGGCAGAAAGAAGCTTAAACTAGAAGGAAGCAGAAAGAGCTGAATGATGTGGAATTAGCCAAAAAAGCTGAAATTAGCATAAAAAGGCTAAATAGTAGCTGAAATTGCTGAAAAAAAAAATCTAAAGGAGCATAAGCTGAAATTAGCATAAATAAGTTCAAGCTGCTGTCTGCGATTTCTGTATGACCAAAACAGAAAATTTTTGAACAGGGAAAGCCTTCTGCTCCCTCCCCCTTGCTCTCTGGCTGACCTGCAACTCCGCCTCCTTAGCTCCTCCTCCTCCCAGCGCTGCAGGCTGGGACAGGCGGGGGATGAGCTGCATGCTGACACCCCACCCACATGAACAAAACTCTGTTTTTATTGGCTGGTTCAAAAAACTCTGTTTTTATTGGCTGGTTAACGGCTGGTCACTGTGGGTTTTTATAAATGCTTTTATTACCACCGGGAGACGCCAGAGGACTATAGTTTTTTTCAGAGATTACCTGTCAAACATCTATCTATCATAAAATAGTGGCAGAGTGAAGAAATATGTTTAAAAAATAACTTACATACTGATCCTTTAATTAGACTAAAAGTAGAAATTACCATAAAAACTTGAATCTACTGTATCTGAAAACTGCTGAAACTAGCTAAAAATGTACCTGAAAAGGTAGCACAAGCTCAAATTAGCAGAAGAAAGCAGAAAGAACATGTTTGCCCCATTAGGCTGAAAGAAGCCTAATTACACAGAACTGTGTAATTTTTTTTTTACTTTTTTTGTTGTTGATTGGTGATAAATAAAACAAAGTGATGATTAAAGCTGCAAGCAACATTGAGGCCCTCCCAGCAAAGCGCCGCTCCGGCCTTATTGCTGTGACCGCAGGGCCTCCAGCTAGTCCGCCCAGTCGCTATCTCAAACGCTCTCCTGCATATCCCGCACCCGTTCGCCAGGGTGCGCATTTGCCAAATCTTCTAAATTACTTGCGAACTCCAGAGCTCCAGCAGCGCATCCTGGTTGCAATGGTGAACGCTCCCATTCCATTTCCCGCATGCATCCACCAAAGTGTACATATGCCGAATCTTTGAAATCACCTTGACCGAAATCCGACCTTCCAGACAGGAGTAATTTTGACTTCCTGTTTTGTGGCAAATGTTTGACGTGCACTTCTTTTATACTTTTCAACATGACATGTCAATAATGTAGAGGGCGCACTAGCGTCGAATGCTAAAGAACAATAATGTGTATACAAGTGCTCACTGATGTGATAATGCACCAAAAATCTGGTGCAGATCGGGTGATGTATCATTGAGATATAAGTGATGGACTAATATAGGGGCGCACTGGTGTGAAATGTTAAACAACCATGTGCCTAGAAGTTCTCACTGAAGATGCACAATAAATATGGTGCATATCGGACGATGTTTCACTGAGATATAACTGTTGTAATAATCTAGGGGGCGCAGTGGAGTCAAAATGTACACATTATCAATGCGTTTAGAATTGCTCACTGATGACGAAAAAAAATCTGGTGCAGATGTGATTATGTATCACTGATCTGTAACTGTTGGAATAATGTAGGGGGCACACTTGAGTCAAATGTTAAACAACCATATCAATGTGTTTAGACGTGCCCACAGCTGACCTGACGCACAATCTGGAACAGATGAGATGGTCTATCATTGACATATAACAGTTTGAATTATGTAGGGTCGCACTGGAGTCAAAAGTTAAATAACAATAGAAATGTGTGTAGAAGTGTTAACTAATGGCGTACAATAAATGTGGTATATTGGATGATATGTCATCTGTAAGTGTTGGAATAATGTAGGGGCGCACTGGAGTGAAATTTTAAACAATACCAATGTGTTTATAAGTGTTGACAGATGACACACAATAAATCTGGAACAGATCGGATGATCTATCAATGAGATGTAACAGTTTGAATAATATAGGGGCGCACTGGAGTCATCTTTTAAACCACAATATAAATGTGTGTAGAAGTGCTTACTGATGAAGCACAATAAATCTCGTGCAGATCGGATGATGTATCACTGATAACTGTAGTAATATTATAGGGGGTGCCATGGAGGGTATTGGCCAATTATCATGGATGCCTGTTCACGTGGTGGATAATGATCGATTGTAGCAATTTTGGTGCACCTCGGTTCAAATCTGTGGAATTTAGAGCCAAACGTATGGCGACGGCAATACATCTGAGATCGTCACGCCACCAGGCCCACATCCTGCAGCAGAAAATGTTTTGCGCTTTAAAGCAAGTCAGACCAACTTGTTTTATGTCTTCTAACACAGGATCATCCTGATTAGTTCAAGGGTGTCAGAGAGGGAGCCATCCAAGTAAAAAAAGTGACTCCCTGTTTTGAGGGGGCGGGGCTTTGATGACATCAGAATATGACCACAGAGGATCGTCGGGCATCCAACAGGGATCATTCATGCCAAGCTTGGTACAATGCTGTTTTTCATTGTGAACGTTATATTGTTTTGAAATTTATGGTGTGAAACGCAACTTTAAGGCTTGGCCACGCCCCTTTGACATAAACAAAAACGCAAGCTTTTGATAACTTTTATTGTCCAATGTGTTCAGGGCCTATTAACCAAGTTTGAAGGCAATCCTTCAAAATCCCTAGGAGGAGTTTGTTAAAATTCGCAATTAGAAACGCAGAAAAATGACACTTTGACCCAAAATGGCCGATTTCTTTATGGCTTTGGTTCAGAGCTCCAAGAGATTTTTTTTGTGGGTCCTGATAAGATACAGATGTTCACAGAGTTTCAGAATAATCGGTCAAAAAATGGCTTGGGGCTGAGGTATTAAAATATTCTAGGGGGTGCTGTGGAGGCTATTGACATATTATTATAGATTCCTGTTCAAGGGGTGGGCAATGATCGATCATACTGATTTTGGTACTCCTCAGATCAAATCTGTGGATTTTAGAACCGAACGTATGGCGACGGCGTTGCGTCTTCGCTAAATCACCACGCCCACATGGTCCACCCAAAACAGTAAGGGTTGGAAAGCAAGTTACACCAACATGTCTTAGGTCACTGGACACAATGTCATGCTAATTAGGTAACAGGGGTCATATCGGGACCGTTCAACGTAAAACTTGACACGTCCTATTGGCAGGGGGCGTGGCTTAAGTGATGTCATGATTTTACCATTCAGTCTTGCAGGGGATGGGATGTGGATCAATCACTGAAGGTTTGATGTACTAGGCAGTTTTCTTGTAGGTGATATTAGCGTTTCGTTATTCATAGCAAGATGTCCAACTTTGAGGTCTGACCCCGCCCATTCAGCATGCTTCGAAACAAACCGTTTTGATAATTTTTGGTCCCCCATGCCGTATGAAGAAACTGGCCAAGTTTGAAACCATTTGAGCGAAATCCCTAGGAGGAGTTCGTTCAAATGCGGAGGCTGTAAATCGCCAAAAAGGTGTGAAAATATGGACAGCATTCCAAAATGGCCACCTTTCTGTATATCGTACAACGTTGGTGCCAGAGGGTTTTCTGTGCATCTTGGTGAATTGGACAAGTGTACCAAATTTCATGCTTCTACGACAAACTAAGGCCAAGGCGGAGGGTATTTTGAAAATTTCCAGGTGGCGCTCTTGAGCCGTTTCTGTTGCGATTTTTGCCACACCCCCAAAATACGTACATTTTCACCAGTCCTGATGTGGCTGCCAAATTTGGTGAGTTTCGAGATATGTAAAGGCCCCCAAAAGGCCAATTCATTTGGTGGAAAAAATTGCTTATTGGGCCTGAACAGAGCGATTATAATAGGCCTTGGAAGCGCTTTGTAAGTAAAACCTGCCCGCTGTTCTTTTCTTCAGGGGTCACCCAGCAAGAAAACGTGTGAGAAAGTTGCCATAACTGACACAACCCGGACTTGAACCCACAACCTCAGGCTGAGGTTGTGGGTTCAAGTCCGGGGGTCCGGAGGTCCTCAGCATAACAAAACCACAACACTCAGACAGAAAACTACCTCACACTACACTCACACATGTTGGGTGGCAATATGGTGCTTTTACTCAACAAACCTGGTAAAGCGTGCAGCAAAACTCCCTCACGAGCAGTACTCCTATGATTCATGCGTGCGGCTGATTCTGACGTCATCGGTCACGTGTCTTGTTCTGCGCCAAAGCAAGCTTCCAGAATCGAGTTTGAAGCTTGCACTGGAGCGTCGGTGTCAAACAGCCAAAAACTACCAATATCCACGTGCTTTTATAAATTATGTGCTGTAAAATTATTGAACACTATCGACCAGCGTTTCAATGACATATTCTTCAAATTAAATTTAAGATGTCACCTGGCAAACAAGTGTTTTTCAAATTGGCAAAAGAAGAATGACTGGCTGATCCCTGGAATAGTACACACTGGTCTGGGAAAAAAACAGCAGCTTGTTAAATATGTTCACAAACTAGCAAGACGAGTAAATCAGCGGCAGCAACACTGATGCACACAGCGTGAACTCGACAGAAAATAAGCTGAATAAAAAGGTGTTCAGTACGAAAACATTTGCTCTTGTTCACAAGAAAAATCATGAAAAAAATTGAGATTTATATGTTGGTCAGACATTGTTTGATCAGGAGTAACCAAGTTTGATTTGATCAGGACTTTCACATTCTGTCAGCAAAATACAGAGGTGGAAGTATAATGATATGGGGCTACATGGTTGAAAAATTAATTTGGGAAATTATATTTATGGAGGGAAGTCACGAATGAGTGAAAATATACCAACATTTTCAGACTTATCTGTAAGATAAGTCTGAAAAATCACATTTAGAGGCTTCCGAAGCTAGACGAAAAGAAAAATTAGAACAAACAAAACAGCCTACTGCAAATAGTGTCAGCTGAGGAGTAAACATCAAAAACAAAGTTGGGATTATATGCTCCTATTAAGCCTGGATTTTAGATCAAGCAGTGTGAGCAATGTAAATACTATAATATAATATATACCGAGTGTCCCGCCTCTCCCACAGTGACAGCTGGACATGGGCGACTCAAAACAGAAGAAGTGGATTAAGGATAAATGGAATTTTCAACAGTATCACAACTGCATATTTTCATAAAATCACAACCCTACTGTTAATTATTATCATTATTTTATGTATAATTATATCCCTTTACGCCCCTTTTAAACAAGCTGGTTAAATCCAAACAGCGACCCCCATGACCCAAAATGGACGAAGTGGGTAATGGATGGAATACCAAGGATAGTATGATTTTAGGGCATGTTTCTGTTCGTAAAAACACTGACACACAAAATCACAAAGTTGTTCTCTATAACTGTGCTGTTCAAATAAAACAATAGCTGAGGATGATGGGATTGAAAAGGGACACACTGCAACTTTGAATTCATGGTTTTAGACCATAGGTTTGAAGCATCACAAAATCAGTTTTATTCTCTTTGATCTTGTCATTTTATGGTCACCCTGTTTTAAAAAAATGGGGGATAGTTTGTGTCTATAAGTTTGACCCTTGAAGCATCAGCTCTGAGCCCCTTGTTTGCTCTGGTGATGGACCGACTGACAGATGAGGTCAGGCAGGAATCCCCATGGACTATGATGTTTGCAGATGACATTGTGATATGTGGTGAGAACGGGTGGAAGAGAACTTGGAGAGGTGGAGGTATGCACTTGAAAGAAGAGGAATGAAAGTCAGTAAGACAGAGTACATGTGTGTGAATGAGAGGGAGGCTGGTGGAACAGTGAGACTACAAAGATCAGAGGTCACAAAGGTGCAGGACTTCAAGTACTTGGGGTCCAAGCAATGTTGTATGGTCTGGAGACCGTGGCATTGACGAAGACAAGAGAAATAACTGGAAGTTGCTGAAATGAGGATGTTGAGTTTCTCTTTAGGAGTGACAAGAATGGATAATATTTGGAATGAGATCATCAGAGGTACAGCACAGGTTGAACAACTGGGAGATACTTAGCTGTAGTAGTTAGTAGTTGGAAAGAGGACAGAGTAAGAAAGGATGACTCTGATTTGACCCATTTGAAAAGGGAACGTCTAAAAGACTTTCAACTTTTGAAATCTATTTTTTTTCTTCAGTTTTTAATTGTACACAAGTGTTTGCTGGTGTTACTTTTATTTCCAATAACTCTTCTTCTGA
The DNA here is from genome assembly GCA_038048925.1 of Garcialebias charrua. Lineage (NCBI taxonomy): Eukaryota > Metazoa > Chordata > Actinopteri > Cyprinodontiformes > Rivulidae > Garcialebias > Garcialebias charrua. The sequence goes on along the minus strand of JBBPBX010002768.1, from coordinate 15,034 downwards.
GTGCATGTGAGGTTTTCCTCATGCATAAGGTCACTGATGAACCGTGTTTCTTCTTTCAAAATCAGGCCTACAAGGAGACAAAGAAAAAGTGCCGGTATGTATGAACCAACATTTGCTATAGTCAGCACTAGTTTCCAGAAGCCAATGTTGTGATGATTTCAACGTGTTTTCAGGGCCAAATCCAGCATTCCAGAGCCAGAGTGTATCAGAAACATTCTGCTCAATTCTTCTAAACATCTGGGACTACTGGACTATGATGTTTGGCATAAGATGATGAACATAGTCAAATACAGTGAGTGGACAAACAAATAATGTTATCAACAAAGTTTATTGTGATTTATCACTAATTCGTTGAACTTGTTTTGCAGCTCCGGTCATTCTGGATCCGAACACGGCTCATGCGAACCTGAAGCTGCTCCAAGGATTGACCGGCGTGCAGTACAGCAACAAGCTGTGTCTACCCGATAACCCCGAACGCTGCACCAGCCGGATGTGTGTGTTGGGAGCCAATGGCTTTACATCTGGAAAGCACAGCTGGACGGTAGACGTGGGCCAGGGTAAAGACTGGTACATCGGAGTGGCCCGGGATTCCATCAAAAGAAAGAGCACGGTTTTCTACAGCCCCGCCGACGGTTTCTGGGTGATCGGCTACTGCAGCAAAGACTCGGTCTGGGCTCAGACTTCGCCTCGAGCCAGGGTCAGTGTGAGGAAGAACCTCGAGAAGATCACCGTTGAGCTGGACTGCGACAAGGGAAAGGTAGTCTTCATCAACGATGCGGATTCCTCTGTGATCCACACGTTCAAGGAGAAATTCTCAGAGATGATCTTCCCCTACGTTTCTGTTGGACTGTGCGACAACTGGAAAAACGCCAGCCCACTCCAAATCTGCCCACTGGCATTAAAAGTGAATAAAGAATAAAACATTACAGTACTCATGACTGTGCACTCTGGGACACACAGAAACAAGACTAACAGTTTGAAGCAAACGGTTTAATTCTAGTTTTTTTTTGGCAACGTTAACTGTCTTTGTTCTTTGGTTTGCGTTGAGTTGCCATGTCATTCAGCTTAGAGTCCAGCTTTCTTTGCAAATATGCTTTCTTACTGGGGTCCAAGGATTTGTCTTTCTTTCCACTCCCAGCATAAAGAACTCCTTCTTTGCTTATTCTCATCCGAGCGTGGGACTTGGCCTTATCTCCACAGCCATGAACCTAAGAAACGTTTATTAAAAAAAATTGGGAACGGTACAATACAGTAGTTACACAGTTGTAAGCAAATGCTGTAAAACTGCTGATAAACCTCACACACAAAATGAATAACAATAAAATCTACCAAACTCTGGTTGCCTCTTACCTCTGGTATATGATGACTGAGACAGTACTGCCGGTTGCAGAACATGCAAAGCTGTCCGAGCGTCAACACCGACGCTTTGCACTTGACAAAACTACAAACGCTGTCAGCCTTCATGACGGCGCTGATGAGGGAGTCGAAGTCGTCCTCTGGAGCAGCGGCAGCGGCGATGTCACAGGCGCCGGCCTTTGTCTTGTTCTTTCCTGTGAGGAAAATGGTAACGACTTCAACTGTTAGCAAACGTGTAAGAAAACCATTTTTTTTAATCGTTTTTATTGTCGCTACAAACCTTTAACTTTCTTTGTCAGCTGGCTCTGAGCTGGAGGAACATCTTTTTGTTGCCTTTTCTGTTGAGCAGCTTCTTCCCTTCTCTGCTGCTCTCTCCTCATTCTCTCCAAGTGTAAACTTTTAAGGTCTAATGACGGTCGACACAACGGTTCACTCTGCGGACTAGAAACAGCTTCTTCCTCTTGGATTCCTTGTCGTGTTGGCTCCTCAGCTGGCTTTGACTTCACAGGCCTGGAGACGGTGATCCACCTGTCGCTGCCCTCTCCTCGGCTCTCATGAACAAGACCCAGCTCCTCAGAGATCTCATGGACCAGCAGCCGGTCATGGGAGTTAAACGATGGTGGAAACTGTAACTCATTCCGATTCAGATCCTTTATAAAGTTCTCCACCTGCGCTCTGATTTCAGCGTATCTGCTGCCGTTCTTCTGCTCTTCTCTCAGTGCGGATGGTGCGCAGGGTTTAGTGCGACTCTGTAAAGCAGCAGCACTTTCCACAGTAGTTTGTTTCTGTTTTGGTTTACTTACAGGCTGATCTTTGACCTTCTGTTTCGTGGTGGAGGACGTGGTCTTTTTCATGCCTTTCTGCTCTCGACTGTAATTCTGTGGCACGACATCTTGAAGGTATTCAAACGCACTTCTGACTTCACCAAACTCAGTCATGTGACTGACGAGGGATTTGAGGAAAGCGTGATTTTGAACAGTTTGCGTGTCGCAGACTACAGCAATGTGGCGTCGTGCACGAGTAACGGCGACATTTATCCTCCTGTCCTCCGCCAGAAATCCAACTTCACCTAATATAAAAAAGAAGAAGTGTTAATAAATGAAATCGTGACACAATGAATAAAACCGTACGTTTTTGATTTGACCTTTTCTGTTGGACCGGACTAACGACAGCACGACAGCTTCTTTCTCTCTGCCCTGAAATCCATCCACTGACTTTATCTCCAGCTCCGGGTGCCGAGAAGAAAGTTTCTGACGCAGAAGATCCACCTTTATATTGATAAAACACACAGTCAAGAGCTCAGTTAATTATCCAACATTATGTGGATTTTTTTTTTTTGATTTTGAAGTAAACAACAAAAAAAAACTACAAGCTTGAAAATTTTTCCTAAAAATTTTAGATTTGCATGATGGAAAATTTCAACTCAGATGTTTTAAACACACACGCTCCTTTGTTTACCACTAAATGTAAAATTTTCCATCAGGTTTTAGCACTTTGAGCTCAAAACTGCAGGTTAAACAAAATAAAAAATACAGTATATATGAACAAATCCTGAGAGCAACTTGTGAGTTCTGAAGCTGTTTTAGTTACAGAAAATGTCCAGATTACTTTTATTTAATTTAAATTAATATGCAGAAATGTCTGAAATCAATTATGATTAGTTTATAATACATATTTACAGGCTGTTTTGTTTCTTTTATTTATAATTACAGTAGTCCCTCGTTTATCATGGGGGATCCGTACCCTAAAGCCCCATGATACATGAAAAACCACAAAGTAGGAATAGTAGAACAAGTAGTAAGTACCGGTAGTAGTTTCTTTTAATATTTTTATATTTTTTTAAAGTGTTTTAAACCCTTCCCACATTTTTGCAATATTCTAAACAATGTTTCTAAACCCTAAACTCTAAGAGCACAGAATGTCATGATTTCAGCTCTCCGACACCGGTCAGCGCTCTTGGCCACGCCCACTTCTCCGCTGTAGAGCGGAGATACACCACAGGAGGAAGCTTCTCCTGCAAGCTGTGGGTTGCACACAAGTGCTAAATATTCTAAAATAATTTATTTTAAATAAAAATACATGCCGGTCGTGGAGCTCATCCATCAATCAGCTAATTGTGTGTCATGTCCAATCTTATTTTGAAAAACCGCGATAGAGCGAGTCTGCGATAAACGAACTGCAAAGTAACGAGGGACTACTGTACTGCTATTCCTAATGACTAAGACATTCCATCTGTTTTTATTCATCTTTATCATTTATTTAACTGGTTATTTTCAGTTTTTACTTTATTTATTAGGAGTATTACTGAATGTTTTTAATGCGATGAATTAACTTTCAGAGTAAAATTTTAAAGATGCAGCTTTATGGATTATTAACTCTTTTTTTAATGCTCATTTCGCAACGATCCACACAAATTAATCAAGTTGTAGTCGTATATTCTATTTTAATTTGTAACTATTCTCTATTTAAATTTGTTTGGTTGCTTTAAAAACAACTTTGCTTTGACAGAAGCTAGACAAAAAAAAATAGATTACCGTAATTATTTCTAAAACTAACATTTTTTCCTTTTTTTTTTAGGGGGAAAAGTAAAACATTAATACAAAAAAACAACATTTACATGAAATTAATCAGCGTCTTACTTGTAGATTATATGGTGCGATAACAGCGATATCTTTAGCTTTAACTCCAGCTTCAGTCAAGGCCTTTATGTGAAGCTCAACAATGTCCACCTCACCTGTGACAGTTAGCACAACATTAGGTCGCACAGCAGCAAACAGAATAGAATCATTCAGCTTTAGTTTTAATTAAATGTGTTTAAACCTTGGTTTCCTTTGGACTGCTCCTCTGTGACTTCCATTTCAGTCAGACCACACCCTGCTGTGTCAATCAGAAGGAGTGGAGTGGAGGTTTCTTCAACACAAGTGACACCTGGTAGATCCCTGTTGGACCAAAATCACCTTAAACATTTCATTCTTAAAGTGAGACTGTACAAAAACCCCAACATGAGATACTTTCTTTGACTTTATGGACGCTCACTTCAATAAATGCCTCTCCACTGAGCCGTGAGCGGTTAGTTTTCCACTGTACATGTTTCTGGAGGCCCACTCCATGATGGCGCTGTTCATGCGGTACTGAACTGTTAGCATACGGACCACCGAGTCTCCGTACATCTGGATCAGTCGTTCCATGAGGCTCAGAGATAAGCCTTTTGATGCAGCCCTGTAACAGAGCACGCATAAGATAAATCATTTGAACCATTGTGCAAAAACAATAACATGATGCTTTAAAAAGCTTTTTCTTATCAAATAGTGCCATGGGAGAAAAAAGATCTCAAGGATGCATTATGACATTTAAAACAAAATGCACGTCACTGTCGAGGTGCACAGACGAAATGCTTGAATGTGAATTAAAACAGGACACGTTGTTACGTTTGTGACTTGATGGTCGGTGGTAACTGCTTGTGGTCTCCAGCCAGGATGCATTTGCGTGCTCTGAGCAGGGCGATCCAGCAGCTGCTCTCCAGGGCCTGAGCGCACTCATCAATCACCACCCAATCGAAATGCTCCGCCGACAGGAGCTTCAGGGGACCGTCACCACAGGCTCCTGCAGACACAAACACGTGCTCACTGTCGTCTTCACGTCGGCTACAATGAAATGCCGTGGTCTTGACTCCACTGACCGGTGTTGGTCGACAGCACAACGTCAGCGCTCTTCAGGATCTGGGTCATGGCTGTCGCCTCGCGGTTTTTTAGCTCTTTTCTCAGCTCCCCTATTTCACGTTTAAAGTTTACTCTCTCTCCTTTGTCTGGCATCTTCTTCATCCCCAGCTGGAAGAAAATTCACAAACTACATGAGATAACGAGAAAAGGAGTTTTCAGGAGCTCAAACTACGATCCTCACAAAAGCTTTGTCGATATCTTTACGGATGTCGGCGATGATGTTTGCATTGTCACTCTGAGCGAGCACGGCGTCCAGTGAGTGTTTCTGGATGGACTCCAGGAGTCGGGCAGGGTGACCCAGTCTCAGGACTTTAGCCTTGCAGCGGGCTAATCTTTCCACTAAATTATCCACTGCAACATTTGATGGCGCACAGCAGAGGACCTGCACAGGCACATAATCCCAGATATCAAAATTATCCTGTCTGAGGCATGTGAACACTTTTTTTACCCTTCTATTCTATTTTTTTATAGGATAGAAAGAAAGGAAAGACGGAAAGTAAGACTACAAAATATAATAAATATACACAAAAAGAGCACAAGGCAAATAGACCCAACCGCTGTCTGTAAACCTGCAAAGAACATGACAGAACACAGCAACAAAATACATACGTATAAAAGACTTAGAATATTCATGGCTTTGCAGTATATTTCTATAAATATATATATATATA
>JBBPBX010002767.1:43690-87763 GCA_038048925.1 Garcialebias charrua | reverse complement strand
TGCTTCTTTAAATATTCGGAGATGTAAATTTATTTGAGATCAACAACGTGATGTAGCCTCAAATAATAAATAAATTAAACACAGGGAATATGGGGTGTAGAAAACAGTCCCTGCTGCTTTCTGGACTCATTTCCATATCAAGAAGAGCGTATCAAAGGCCGCCCTCCAACCAGGGCCTGGACTTGATGTGGTAAATCATATAAGTCTGCAATCAATATTTAATTAAGAGTTGGATGCAGAGGATATATATTTCATGTTGGCTGTATGGGGAAGCAAAGCGTTACTGAGCTGGAATGCTTGGGAGAAATCAATTTGCATCTGCAATGATTGAGTACGGCAGCAGATTTCACTCTTGCTCCGCCTCCCTCCTTCCCATCTTCACTGAAAGACAGAGAGAGGAGAAATGCGACAGTGCTTCACTCTCCGTGGTGAACCAATCGTCTCCTTTGGAGCATGCTGCCATCAGTCTCCGTCATTTTCCTGTCTGACATCACTGATGTAACTGCTAAAGCCACGTGTGAAGTGGAGGGAGTTCACCCCATGCCTCCCCGACGCATCACGCATTCAAGATTAAACAAGGAAGTGGAGGGAGTTCACCCCATGCCTCCCCGACGCATCACGCATTCAAGATTAAACAAGGAAACAAGATTGGACGTACCGTATTTTTCAGACTATAAGGCGCACTTAAAATCCTTTAGTTTTCTCAAAAATCGAATTCTGGTTGTGCTTACTGACCTCGAACAGATTTTATGTGGTTATTGTGAATGAGTTGAATAAAGTTTGACTTATCTGTTCTGTTTCGCTTAATGTACCTTATAATCCGGTGCACCTTATAGTCAGAAAAATACGGTAAATACACAGTGTCAAATGTAAAGCAGCAAGCAAATGGTAAATGGGCTGTACTTATATAGCACCTTTATATCTTATCAACACTCAAAGCACTTTACACAATCTGTGCCTCATTTACCCATTTATACACCACTCCTAGATCTATGCAACGCTAATTAAACAAATCGTTCTAAAGAGATTAATCAGAGCTTTATCACATTCATACACCGATGGGATGCACATCGGAGGCAACGAGGAGTTCAGTGTCTTGCCCAGGGACACCTCGACATGTGACTGCTGGTGGATTCGAACCCCCGACTCTTACATTGGAGGACGACCGCTCCAACCACTCAGCCACAGCGACACGTGGAGGTTTGTAATTAATGTAGTGCTGCCACCTTCTTAAAGTGCCTGTTGATTTGTTCTGAGGTCAGTTTAAAGCATGAAAATAGTATCTGATTTTGTGAAGATACTTTAAAAAAGCAGGAATAAAAAAAGGCAATAAGGCATGGCACGTTTTGGCATTTTTAACTTCACAAAATGGGTGCCTTAAGGAAAAATGTGAAATAATTACACAACAATTGAACAATGAAATTCAGTTAAAAAAATGATGCATTATGTACAACAGTGCGTGTTTTTAAGAAATGCTTCAGGTTAAATCCTGGGTATCATCAGTCTGAAACACAACCAGGTACACAAGATCACTCAGAAATGATGTAACCTCAAGTACTGTCCGTCCAGTGGCTCAGCTCCTTTTCTTCACAATCAATAAACATTTATTCTGATCGTCCATGAGAGCTGGGCGGGAGAAGATCAGGTTTTTGAGTCACGCGTTCTTTTCTCTTTAAGGACTGAGCGGTGCTGAGGAAAGCCAACACAAGGAGAGGAGGAGAGATAAGCGAGGCTGACAGCTATGACTCAGTCCGCTCGTTATCATCAGGTGAAAACGAGATTCACGCTCCGCTGCTTCCACCTCTACGGCGAGCTCAGCTTTCTCACCTTCAGGTTCCCCCGGTCTGCAAGAATAGCACACGGGCTTTTAATAAGAAAATCAAAGGATGACTCGACACAGAGGTCCGTGATTTTTCTTTACCTCCTAGTCTGGGGGAGTGTTCTCGGCTGTTTCCTATAATTATGTGCAGACTGGGAGCTGAGATGAAGCCCTCCTGCTGTCGACTCAGATTTTTCACCAGCCTATGATAAATGGAGATAAAGAGGAAATATTTGATAAATGAACTCCATCATTAGGTTTGTCAGCACGGTTTACATTCTGCAAAATTACGTTTCAATATTTTTACATTAACAACAGGCAAAGCTACTTTTACTGCACCGTCTTATTTTTTACAGAGAGATTATGAAGCCTTCATCCTGCGCCCTGGATCCCTTCCCCTCGTCTCATAAAATCCAATCACTCTGCAATAAGCCCATTAATCACACAAATAATAAATAAGTCTCTACAATCTGGTCATGTTCCACTGCCTCTAAAAACTGCCATCATTAGGCCTCTTCTGAAAAAAATCTAATTTGGATCCCGACATTTTTTCTAATTACCGCCCAATTTCCCACCTCCCATTTCTGTCTAAAGTGCTGGAGAAAGCAGTTGCTGCTCAGCTGCAGGACCACCTACAGCAACACTCTCTGTATGAGAAGTTCCAGTCTGGATTCAGAGTAGCTCACAGTACTGAGACTGCATTGCTGAGAGTTACCAATGATGTCCTCATGGCTGCTGACACTGGTTCTCCCTCCATCCTTGTCCTCCTTGACCTCACTGCAGCCTTCGACACTGTGGACCATAGTATCCTCCTCCACCGTCTTCATGTGGAGGTCGGTCTCTGTGACACTGTCCTGGACTGGTTCAAATCTTTCCTCTCCAATAGGCTGGAATGTGTTAGTCTTGGCAATGCCACTTCCCAGACAGTCTGTGTCTCCTGTGGTGTCCCTCAAGGGTCAGTTCTGGGGCCCCTGCTGTTTTCCCTTTACATGCTGCCTTTAGGTCAAATTATTAATCAGTTCAACATTTCTTTTCACTGTTATGCCGACGATACACAGCTTTACATCAGGACTGGAGCATCATCATCATCACCATTGTCATCTCCATCTTCACTCACTGCCCTCTCTACCTGCCTGGAGGAAATAAGGGCATGGATGAATCAGAACTTTCTTCAATTAAACTGCTCCAAGACTGAGGCCATACTGATTGGCACCCCTCACCAGGTACAAACATCAACTATAACAACAATTTCCTTTTCTGGACAAGACATCCCCCTCTCCACCTCTGTTACAAATCTTGGAATAAAAATGGACTCTCATCTTACATTTGAAAATCACATTAAGCATCTGTTTAAAACCTGCTTCTTCCATCTTCGAAACATAATAATAATAATAATAATGAATTCCATTTATAATGCACTTTTCATTAATAAAAATCTCAAAGTGCTACAAAGTTTAATAAAGCAAAGATCAAAATAAAACAAGTGATAAAATCAAATAAAATCAATAATAATATCGACTAAGATCAAAGATAAAATCATGTGGATGCAGATTAGGCTTGCTTAAAAAATAAATAAAATAAAACAAGTGATAAAATCAAGTAAAATCATCTCCAGACTTCGCCCATCTCTGACTTTTTCTGATGCTGAGAAACTCGTCCATGCCTTTGTCTCCTCCAGGCTCGACTACTGCAACTCCCTGTTTATTGGAATCCCTGGCAAAAACCTTCAGAAGCTTCAATATATTCAAAACAGTGCAGCAAGGATTTTATTGAGAGCTCGTAAATTTGAACATATTACACCCATTCTCCATAACCTCCATTGGCTTCCTGTCACCTACAGAATTCAGTACAAAACTGCTCTCATTACACACCAATGCTTACACGGAACTTCACCAGATTATCTAAAGGACATTCTTGCACCATATTCATCCACCCGGTCTCTACGATCACAGAACAGTAATCTACTTCACATTCCACGAACCAAATTAAGGACCATGGGAGACCGGGCATTCTGTGTGGCTGCCCCCCGCCTATGGAACTCCCTCCCTGACTACCTGAGAGCTCCACAGTCACTGGTTGACTTTAAACAAGGCTTAAAGACTTTTCTTTTTAAGCGAGCCTACTCTGCCTCCACATGATTTTATCTTTGATCTTAGTTGATATTATCATTATTTTTAATTGATTTTATTATTGATTTTTGTTGTTTTATCATTGATTTTACTTGATTTTATCACTTGTTTTTATTTGATCTTTGATTTTAGTTGCACTTTGTAGCACTTTGAGATTTTTGTTAATGAAAAGTGCGTTATAAATTAAATTCATTAATATTATTATTATTATTATTATTAGTTCCTCTTCCGGCTCTCGATAAAGCAAGTCGCATATCTTTTTGCTCCTACCCTCTCTAAGTTTTCCTCCTCCCTGCTTGCTTTTTGTCTCGTCCGTGACTCTTCAGCGCTCACTCGAACCAATTTGCGATGGATTTAATAAATTGGGCTGTTTCATCTATAGATAAGATTTTTTCCACGAAGCGGACCGGGCCAGGAGAAGCGGCCTGCCCCTCTGACACGCACGCTGTCGGATACATGATGGACTCCTGGGGACAGTGGCAACCCATGTGTTTGACCGTCCTGTCTGTCGAAGACGTGGAAGATTTGTGGATTATTGGGATATTGGTGGCAGCTGCTCTGTTTTTTGGCGTGAGCGGAGCTGTCTGTTACTGGAAGATCAGGAAGACTTCGGCAGCTATCGGCGCACTGGCCAAACTTCCTGATCAGCAAGAGTCTCTGATCCGGGCTGTGAGCTCCTCAACCCAGCTGTTGTACGAGCTGAACCGCACAATGGGAGCGGTAGACCACCGTGGACCTGCGGTGCGCTTTGGAACTCGTTTACAGCCGCCCGGCATTAATCAGGGCACGGATGGAGGTTTGTAGCTTCGGAAACTCATTTGATTCGGCGATTTTGGACCTGAACAGCACCTGGACTCTGGAAGGCTGCAGTCAAAAAGAACACTGTGGCCTGGATTGAAGATAAACAAAAGAACTATCTAATCTAGTTTCTGCGCGACCTTGGAAAAGAAGAAGGCTGTTGGGAACTATTCTCCTGGAGTGAAGCTGAGAGACACTGCTGACCCCCTCCCCCTCCCTCCCCAGAGGTCCCTGGGAGTGTGCTCAGAGGCGCCGAGCTTAACATCTGCTGAACTGTGTTATCTGAAGTGCTGCTCACAGACTCTTTGATCTCCTTGCATGTCGTCAAATCTGCAACAATGTCTTGTCTGGCTGTGCTTATTGCTGATAGAGTTTTTGGGACTTTATCATAGAGTGTCTTAAGGCAATCTTTGATAGATTCTTTTTTTGAATATCACAAATGATACCTATTGTGTTTTTCCTTTTTCCATATCTGTTTGACCTTCATCCGGAGACGGATGAGCGCGGCCGCGCAGAAGAACATGTCATGTGTTTGGAAATGCTGCAGCTTGCATACTCTCCCTCTTCTGGACGACTGTGCTACATAATCACGTTGTATTAATTAACTGGTGCAATGTTAATAAATAAATCTCTCTCTTATAGCCGATCACTTATGCCATCTGAGACATTTACTGATCAAATGTGGTTGAAAACTTACCAGCGTCCCCTGCTGTCCTCACATAGTAGATGGACGACGTCTCCAGATTTGATGAGGGTGCTGTCTGGTCCATTCTGGGGACAGTCAGCCAAAGCCCTGTATCTCCCTGGAAACTACCAGCGATTAAATTACTGGTAAGTTAAAAAAAGAATGGGCAGCATTTTCAAACCATCTATGTGTAAATACAAAACAAGGTGGATCATTTCTCAGCTGTTTTGAATAAATAAAGGCTGAAAAACATTTAATTAATTCTTAAATAAAGAAGATCAGGCAGGATTTCAACACTTACAATAAAACAAGCTAAATGAAAAGAAGGAGAAATGTCCCAGATACAAAGACAATAACTACAGGGTGTCATAACATTAAATTTATCAAGTCCTTTTTTTAAATCTGGTATTAGAAATGTTTATGATTTTTCCATAAAAGCATTACGCTGATGAAATGTAATTTCTAAAAATAAAAATAAAAACTCATAGAAAAGTGTGAAAAAAGAGGAACTGGTTTTCAACATAAAATATGACATTTTGAAAATGGTCAAACTTGTAATGAGAATCTTTTTTTTTAATGAATATAAAATATTCTGTATGGTAATAATATTTTTTACTTGTTGTTAGCTCTAGTGAAATATATGGGCTAAATGAAGGTTTACCACTTTCAGATAATCCAATTACCATATTTTCCGCCGTATAAGTCGCATCAGTTCAAAAATGTCTAATAAAGTGGGAAAAAAAACAAATAAGTTGCATCTGTTATGTGTCACCTCTGATGCGTCATGTTAGTTATTTGTCACAGCTGACAACCTGGAAATGTGGGCTGGTGTTGTGCCAAAAATCGATTGACTGCTAAAATGGTGGCCGCGAGAGCATGCACGGGAGGACTCTCTTGTCTCTCTTGTAAATGAGTCCTCGAGGCTCAATGGGATTAACCTGCCTAAATAAAGGTTGAATGAAAACTTTAACAAGAATTTAACAAGATTAACACTTTTTTTTTAAATTGTTCACTCAAAATTATAGCAAAGGTGTGTCTCAGTCTAACTTTTCCTTAATAAATGCACTTTGATGGTCAATTCAGCAGCGTTTCAAAAATTGATTCACGGCTGCTGGAGCGCACAAAAGGAGGACTTGCTGTGCATTTCTTCAAAATTTAACAAGATAACCACCCGAAAATAATTGTTTATTTGCTCAAAATTATAGTAAAGATGCGTCTCAGTTGAACTTTTCCTTAATAAATGCACTTTAATGGTCAAATCAGCTGCATTTCACCTGGGCAGCTTAGCAAAATGCAGCTGATTTGACATTTGATCCAGGAGTTCCAGAGCGAGACGAAGGTGGCTTGGTATGGCAAGCCAAGTGTTCAGTAAAAGCCACTTTTACCTATTAATGAAACACTTGGCTTGCCATATTGGTTGAGGGCTCTCTAGTGGCTGAAAATTGTAATGTTTAATATTTTTAATGTTAGAATGAATGAAATCGTCAGATCTCAGTCAAAAATTAGGTTATAAATATAGGGGGTGTGACATATATTAGTCACTTTTATGCAAAAAGGTGTGACTTATACGACGAAAAATACATTAAGTACAATCAACTTTTATAATTTGACAGTATTTCATTTTTGAACCAATTATGAACGTCTTTTGAAAAATATCCATGACATTTATTGAGCCTTGTCTATTTAAATGCCTTACAGCTGGTCGGAAACTAGCAATACTGCAAAACGTTTCTTCTTGTTTTGATAGAATCTAAAAAGAAACATGAAAATTCTATTTTGGACTTTTTCTTAACTATAAAATATAACTTTTATTTAAGTTGTCAGTTTTGCAAACTGTCTGTGTGTACAGTTTGCATATTATTACCAGTTTGAGTAAGTTTTTCTCCTCCGTCTCCTGTGGGTGGAATGTGTCCTGATCTCCAGTCCACTCCTCCAGACCCTCGCAGATGTCTACAGATTGATGAGCTTCGGGCCAACCTGGGACACAAATGCTTCTGTTAAAGGCACTAAAAAGCATGTTCTCCCAAACATTACACCTTAAAAATCCCTGTGTAGATACTTAGTAACAATGTTGACAATAAAATGACCTGTTTGTCACTTACTGGGAAATTAACAAGAACGGAGAATCAAATGCTAATCTCAAGAGCTGGACCTTTTCCCCCCAAAGTCCACGATGTACCTGGTTCTTCAGGTCAAAGTACACCTGAACCGCTGAGGGTGGAAAGTCAAATAGAGGTGCGTGTCAGAAAATTATAATATCATGAAAACGTTCAATTTTTATGGTCAATCACTTCAGAAAGTGAAGCACACAAATTCTATAGCTTCATCGCACAGAGTGAAACTTTTCAAGCCTTCATTTCTTGTAGATGATTATGGCTTACAGATGATGGAAAATCAAAAGTCAGTGTCTCAGGAAATTTAGAATATTGTGAAGATGTTCAGTATTGTAAACTCCTGGTGTCACACCCTAATCAGCTGATTAACTCCTGGACATGAGCTGCAAATGTCTCAATCCTCAAGTCCAGCCACTCCTGAACCAGAAACGTCAGAAGCATCTTACCTGCTGAGGAGACAAAGAACTGGACTGTTGCTCAGTGGTCCAATGTCCTCTTTTCACATTTAAGATCATTTTACATGTCATTTGGAAATCAAGGTCCCAGAGTCTGGAGGAAGAGTGGAGAGGTCCAGAATCCACGTTGTTTGAAGTCCAGTGTGAAGTTTCCACAGTCAGTGATGGTTTGGGTCCATATCCTCTGCTGGTGTTGGTCCACTGAGTTTTCTGAAGTCCACAGTCCACGCAGCATCTACCAGAACATTTTAGAAGAACTTCATGCTTCCTTCTGCTGACAAGCTTCATGGAGATCCTGATTTCATTTTCCAGCAGGACTCTGCTCCTCTCCACACTGACACGGGACCAAAAGCTGGCTGTGGAATATTCTAATTTCCTGAGACAGTGGGTTTCTGTTTTTCATTATGTGTAAGCCATAATCATCAAAATTGCAATAAATAATATCTTGACATATTTCACTCTGTGTAATGAATCTATACGAGTTTCTTTTTCTGAAATGATTGAGGAAAAATTGAACTTTTTCACCATATTCTAATTTTTTAGACACACCTGTATCTAAATTAGTTTACAGTTGCAAAGTAAATCAGAACTGCAAAAGAGTGCAAAGCACATGTGATTTGTGCACATTTTTGATTTTTGTTACTAAGTATCTACGTGATTAGACAACATGAATGAGTTTTACTCACTCCTACGGTTGGGCTGGAGGTGTTTGGAGGAGTGAGGCTGGGGTTCTGGACTGCTCCTCCCTGACTCCGTGTCTTCTGAGCTCACTGACTCTCTCTGCTGTTTGCTGTGAAAGTCAAAGAAACAAGCATTTGTGGTAACAAATGACACAGCCACGCTCAGGACAGACGTTGCCCTCGGCCATAAAAGCTGGGGTTTGTTTATGATCAAATTCATTAAATTAAATGTACCCAGATTCATGTTGAGAACAAATCTGTCCCAGTGTCTCTCACATAGCCACAGCCAGTTATCACAGAACACAGCAGCCACCTGCAAGCCTCTCAGACCAAGTCAGGAAACAGAACTGACAAGCCACCATCACAATGATCGCAAAGAAACTGAATGTGCCAAAAACTTGGAAGATCTGGTCTCGATTTATTAGAAGTTTGATCTTTGTTTAGTATTTAGTTTATTCATAGGAAGAAAAAAAAGTCTGTCACAAATTTTAGACGTAGCTTATTGTGTCAAATGGCAGTTTTTACTTTTTAATTGCACCTCATTTTAACAAATTTTTCTTTCAAGCTTTAGTTTCTCTTAGATTACCGTACATAGTTCAGACAGAGGGGGAGCTCTAGTCTATATGCTGTTGCTTCTGTGATTCTGATTACCGGTAGTTTCTTAAAGGTGCTATATGTAACTTTTCTAAAAATATATTTTTAACATATTTCTTCACTCTGTCACTATCTCCTGACAGACTGATGTTAGACAGGTAATCTCTGAAAAAAACTTTAAAAAAATATTGTCCCCTTGCTTCTCCAGGTGGTAAATAAGCATTTCTAAAAAGCAAAAGTGACCCGCCGTTAACCAGCCAATAAAAACAGAGTTTGTAACCAGCCAATAAAAACAGAGCTTGAATTTGAATTTCAGCAGACCACGGGGGGGCAGAGCCATATATGGCTCTGAGGGGGAGGGAGCAGAATGCTTTCCCTGTTGAAAATATTTCTAAGTGCTGCGCGCTACAGAAAGTTACATATAGCACCTTTAAGGCAGGTGTGTGGTTCTTTGTGACAATCAGTGCATGAAGGAAAGTAGACATGCACCAGTGAGTAGCAGCCTCAATAAACCTGTCAAACAGTTTTTGAGTCTAGAAGCAAACTTAAGGTAAACAACACAGTAGTTTGAGGTGATTTTAGAGCAATCAGGGTTTTTTTTAGCACGTAGGCCCTCTGTGTTAGTTTAGTTCCATTGTAGGTCTCTGTGAGATTTGAGTTGAGTTGACCTAATGCCGTTTTGAGACTCTTTAAGTTAGATCATACATTTAGTCTAGATTATACATTTAGTCTTTCTATATTATGAATTTGATTAAAGTAATTATTATTTTGTAACCTTAGAAATGAATCATGTAAGTCAAATATTACTTTTTCTCTGATCCTTAAATTACTTGCATACAAATCGTAGTGATTAGTTTTGAGGAAAAGGCATTTTTTTATTGGCTAAAAATAATTGTAATTATTTATTTGACGCAATTAGGTAAGATACAATTAAAATGAGAAATGAAAATAAAATATTACAGTAACATTTATTGGAAAATTTAAAAGAATTATCAAAAAAAAAAATCAAAATTAATAAATATAATAAATGGTTAAATGGTTTAAATGGTTACTCCCTAGTTTGTCAGAATATATATTTACATAAGTTAAAACGTGAATTTATATGGTTTAAGTAATTAAAAAACATTTAAAACTAAACTGTTAATCTGCATTTTCTCCAAGGTTTTAAACCTATCGATTCTGACTGAGGCTGCTGCTACTGCTGCAGAACCATCTTTGAGAATAATTAATAAAGATGATGAAGTGAGTTGAGCCTACATCTACCTTCTTCCTGGATCTTTCAAGTCAGATCAGCACTGGTTGGAGAAAAGACTTGACACTTATTACTGAAAAAACGAGCCCCATCTTAAAATATAAGTCGTGAGGAAATTAAGAAAAATCATGGAATGAAACTAAAACTCTTGGTTTGTTTTCTGGTGTTACATGCAAAATAGCAAATCTAAGATGCAGAAATAAGGGATTGTGTTTTGATACCATGTTAGAAAGCCATGGAGATGCTGAGGCACTGTAAGGGTCAGTGGTGATCTGAAATGGACGCTGCACAAAAATAAAATAAAAGTAGGGGTGCGGCTAGCTGACGATCAGTTAGCAAACACAGCAGCCAAAGGCTTTTGATCCTCATGCCATGACGAGGCGAGCTGGGCTGCACCAGGCTGAGTTTACCACTGAGCGTTACAGCAGGTCAGTGGCACTGGGAGCAGTGGGGCCGGGGTCTTTGCCGGGGGCTCCGGGGACGGGGGCTCCGGGACCGCAGGCACAGAAACACGTCAGCTGACAGAGAGACAAAGTCCAGTCCCGGCAGACAGCCCCTAGGAAACCCTCTGGATGGCCGCATGCCCCTGCAAGGGGGGGATTTGGAGGAGTGGGGATAGGCAACTGGACAGCAGTGAACATTAACAGAGAGGAGCTTGTGCCCGCTCTCTCATACCGCCACACACAAAGCCTCAAAACAGAGCAACGTGAAATGAGTTACATCCACTCCAGCCTACAGTACCGGTACATGTACGGTATACTTTCTGTGGACCTGTGAGCCCGTGCTACTACAAGCCAGTTTTTAGGTGAAGCAAAGATACTGACCTCTCTGTGAGCGATGGAGAAATCTGCATGTGTTCGGCAGCTGGACCGTGTTGATATGCTCCATCTAAGAGGAAGAGGAAGCTGTTAGACGATACTGAGACCAAAGATGTTAATTCTACAAACCCAATTTTAAGAATACAGTACAGTAGCTGGAATGTGTTTATAAATAAGTATTTAATTATGTTTGAGATTTTATTTAACATAAATATGGTAAGCAAAAAACTGGGATGACCAGTGATTTTTTTAATGTATATCTAATTAAAATGGACAAAACTGATTAAATAATGTGACCTAATGTAACTGCTAAGCTGCTAACAAGACCACGCCGCTAACAGAACCATGTTGAAAGAACCTCACTGCTAACTGAATAACACTGTAGATATCTTTCTTTATCAACTTTGGCGCCTTGTTTTTTAGTAGTATTTTAAATATGTTTTTGGTGTGTTAGTAGTATTTTTGCTGCATGCTTTGATATTTCTTGTTTTTTTTTTTTTTGGCGAGTCGAGACGGTTCTTCTCGTCCTAAGCATTTCAATGCATTGTTGACCTTGTGTTGATTTTGCACATGACAAATAAACCTAACCTGAACCTGACCATCCCAATCTTGTTTAAATGTTGTTGTTTTTAAACCGTCACCTGGTAGTGACCCAACAAGTTGTTTCTTAAAAGTCTTTCTCCAGTCAATCTGCCACTGCCAGAATATTTTCATCCCCCTCTATGAAAATGTGAAACATCTCTGCATGCAAAGCTTCTTTTTTTTATTGTTCTCGCTGCAAAACTTGGGTTGAATAAATCTTAATTCACAAGTCCCAGCAATGTTCAAACCATTATTTTTAAAACAAAAATATGAAAGAGGCAACCATCCTCAATCATGAAGCAGCAGCTGAGATTAGCGCTTGTTCCACCTGCTTTCTCTGCTTTTAGGCAGTTTGTTGTTGTGCTGCCATTTGTGCTATAATAATTAATCCTGCATGAGTCAAAACGCTTCATGCTATTTGCTCATTTGAAAGTGTAAATAAATCTACCAGCAAAAAAAAAAAAAAAAAAAAACACGAAATAGAGATGCAAGAAAGAGCTAAAAGTTGACTACATTTAAAACCAGCTCATGTTTAGTTGATCACAGACCACTGAGCAGCTTCTGCTGGTTGGTCAGAATTCGTCGGAGCTCGTTGAGCCAGGCCAACTTCACCTCCACTGACGGTGCCTGAGAAACAACACCCACAGTGCACGTTAAAACCATGTAAAATATTTACGCTTCATTCAGCTACTTGTTCATACTTTCTTAACAGTTTTAAAATAGTTCCTGACTGATCAGCATATTCAAACATTTAGTAACATTTTTATAATTGAGATATGAATGGTAAGGGAGGTGAAGTTTTTGGGTGTAATTATTGATGAAAGGTTGTCATGGAAACAGCATATACATTTTGTAAAAACTAAAATATCTAGGTCCATTGCAGTGCTGTACTGTATAGAGTTAGGGATTTATTGAATGATAAAGCCTTGTATTTGTTCTATAATACAATTATAGTCCCACATTTAATTTATTGTATAGATGTTTGGGGAATAGCGTGTAAAACCATAACCAAGCCTATTTTTATTTTACAGAAAAGAGCTATAAGAATTATTACAAGAAAGCATTACTGCCATCCATCAAGTATTTTATTTTATCAATTGAAAGTATTGAAAGTTTTATGATTTGGTTGACTATAATATTCTTTTAGTATTGTATAAAGCTCAGAACTACACATTATCCTTAAACATTCAAACGCATTTTGTAAAAAGGAATAGTTATAATCTTAAGGGAATAGACATTTTTGTAAAGCCACAGTACAGAACTAGTTTAAAGGTTCGGTCTTCTTTAATTTCTGGAATTGGTCTTTGGAATGGTTTGGAAAATGATGTTAAAACAGTGACGTCAATGCCTATGTTTAAGAAAATTATTAATACTACATTTTTGAAAAAATACATATAAATTTGTTTATATCAAAGGTACTATATATGGAAAATTGTGATGAGTTATTTGTTATGTTATAGTATTTATAGATGATTGTTGTTTGAATTGGTTGTTTGAATTGATATTGTTTGAAGAAGGGGCAGATATGATAATATTTTTTTCTTCTTCTGCTACCTGCTACCTACCATTTGTATTATTTATTTTTTTCTCATATGGTTTTGTAAATTGTTTTGTGTTTTAAATCTGAAATGAATAAATAAAATAAAATAAAAAATAATTCAAAGTAAGAAATGCCTTAAATATCCACAAACTGCTGTATATAAACCTCTTACCTGAACTAAATAAACCTCCTCTCTGCCACTGTACCAAATCTCAAACTTCTTGACATCTCCCTTAACGTTCTCAGTGATCCCCACTGCAGTCATCTGCCAAGAGACAAACACACAGATTCACACACGCGTGTTACAAACCATTTGCTCTTTTAACATGCCTCTACTGAGTGACTGCTTCCTCCCAACTTCCTTAATAATAAATCAAGAGCTGGAGTTACAGACGCGACGCCCCGCCCATCAACAAATAAGACAAAATGTCACAGAAACACATCAGGTTCTGTCCCCCGCTGAGCAGCTTAAAGGGGTTGCTCCACCAACGGCGCAGACAAAAATATCAGCTGTGTGTTGCCTGTGAATAATTCTCTTATCAACCAGCTCAAAAAACACAATGTTAGTGACATCTTCTCGTTTTCCTGTATTTCATCCAGTCAGAGTGAAAAAAAAATGTATTTTTAGAATTGGTTTATTATTGAAAGAGAAGGTTTTAATCAGTAACCTCAAATTAACCCTATGTATTTCAGGGGAGTTCAATATTTGTCTTAAAAGTGATGAAAACCTCTGACTTTTTTGTTTTATTGACCAACAGGCACAAATAGTTTTAATCATGATAAATCGGAAGCCTGAGCAAACGTGTTTTATTTCAGGCAGTCTGTTTCTGCATCGTTCGGCCTATGTAAGAATTAGCTTCAAAAATACAAATTATGGGACTATTTGGTTTTAAAAAGACAAATTACAGATATTTTTATATGTTTTAAGTATTTTTCATAAGTTTGAATGCTAAACTTAAAAAAAAAAGTCTCCAACAAAGTTCAGCCAGGTTCTCTGGACAATTTATTTTGTTGTTGTCGAGACATTTTGTCCTTCATCCCAGTGGTGCAGTCTATGCGATACACGGGCACACAGAGTATACCCACTAGAAAAGCTTTAGAACTCCTTGTTTATTACATTCTCTTATCCAGCAAATTATTGTATAATTCGGTACTTACTATTTACTACTTGAACATGTTTTGCTTTGATGCTGTTTGATAAATTATATAACATGTTTTTAATACAAAGCCAACTGTTGTACAAAGTTTGTTGTACTTTTATTGAAATATAAGCATCAGAGAAATTTGGAAATGTTCAATGTTCAAACATTTTTGTGGACTACACCACTGCTTCATCCAAAGGACTTCATCAATCTGAGGAGCCAAACAAACTGAGTCCCACAAGCAGCACACTCCCATAGTGGATGAGCCAGTTTGCTGGTGATAAGATGGTTTCTGGGGCCTGCCCTCTCCCCCTTAAAGGACAACACCCACCGTGACAGTAACAATTCACCATATTGGACAATTACTGTAGTAGAATATGATGTCTATTTTCATTTTTGCATTTGGGCCAGGCGAGTGTAAAAAAACAACGGAGTCCCGGAAGAATCCGGAAACCCCGCCGATGATTGCCGAAGTCCGGAATGACGTAAAAAAAAGGATCCAGTCAGAAGGCAGGAGTGAGTTCGCGATGGAGGCTTATGAGAGTGATGCTGATTTCAGTGAAAGTTCCAGTGGCTTTTCTTTAGTTTTTTTGCCAAAAGTCAAGTGATCACTTCCTCCTCGCTGTCTCCATGACTGAAATGAGGAAATTAATGAATTTGTCGCAAGCGAATTACACTCGTGTTCAACGTGGCTGCGCAGGGTTTCCCGGTGGGCTGCGGGACCAGCGCTCCCTGTTTTTTATTTTATTTTTTAGAACTTTTTAATAAGATATAACACCGCTGCGGCTGGGGCGGTGTGGAGCTGCCCGCTCGCCTTTTTGTTCTCTCCCCCCGACCTGTCAATCAATTCAGTAGGTTGACAGGTCGGGTGGAGAGAAAGAGGGGGGCGAGCCGCGCGGCTTCGCACGACTTCGGT
This sequence comes from Garcialebias charrua, assembly GCA_038048925.1. NCBI lineage: Eukaryota > Metazoa > Chordata > Actinopteri > Cyprinodontiformes > Rivulidae > Garcialebias > Garcialebias charrua. Next base: position 72,239 of record JBBPBX010002767.1, on the reverse strand, counting down.
CGCAGCGGTGTTGTATCTTGTTGGAAGGTTCTGGAGAATGGGAAGGGCAGGGAGCACTGGTCCTGCGCCCGCAGCCCGCCGGGGGCTTTGCGGAGCCTCGCGCGGCCACACACGAGTTTGGTTCACTCCGAAAAATTCATTCATGGATAGTTGGCACAGCTCTTCAGTCTCGTACCACTTTTCCTTTTAAATCCAAATGCCTGCATCATTGCTGACTCGTAGTCTTCCGGTTTAAAGTGTTTTGAACACAAAACACTGTCTGCTACTCCATGGAGCAATGAAGTCAGCTCGTTTGACTTGAACAAACTTTATCCAGCATTCTAAATCCTTTTTATTTTGGGGAAATAATGAACACTAACGCCATCCTTCGAGGTATTGCAGCAGAGGGCAACACATCGTTTTTATTAGTTGTATTCATAACTACTCTGGTCAGAAATAAGGAAGCTGTAGATGCATGATGCTCCGCCTGCATTCAAGGCGGATACTTCAGTGACGTCAATGCCCATATATGGAGAGGGACACATTAGGCAGCAGCTCCTGCGTTAAAAACTCATTTAAATCATGAAATAACACATTTAGCGTTATTTCTCTACAATATCAATAAACGCTCCTGTTTTATTATTTAAATCACTACTAAATATTAATGGCGATGCAATTTCAAAACATGGTGGGTGTTGTCCTTTAATGAAGCATGAAGGACAAAATGCCTCAAAAAAAAAAAGGAAAAAAAAAAAGAAACTGTCCAAAGGGCCTGACTGAACTTTGTTGGATTTTTTTACCTGGATTATTGAGGATGAACTTTGATGTTTTAAAAGAGTACCGGTAATTTCTATCATGTCTGTGATTTGTTCAAATTTTCTCTATGAAAAAATAACAAACAAAAAAAACAGCTGAATAAAGATCATCAGAGTCATGCCGCCATTATTTTTTGCAGCAGGGGTTGTATTTGTAACATACAGTAGTTTCATCTGCCTGACCTTGAGACAGTGCTTGAAGCTGTACAAGGAGGTCTTGACGCTGCTGTCTCCATGCTCCTCTCTACGCTTGCAGAGCAACAGAGCTTTCTCGTACAAGAAGAAGTGCCTCTGCATCGGCTTGAAGCGAGCCAGCTCCTTCATGCGGGTGGCACCTTTCTTATGGCTGATCCACACACTGAAGGAGCCCTGCATCAGCACCCGGCCCAGCTCGCAGATGTCACCCTGCATCAGAGGAGATATTTATGTAGCTTCAGATAAAGCCAATTAAAAAATGGGAAATATACATACATATACATAATTTTTTTACCTCATATCCTGTGATGGCAATCTGATGCATGGAGTCATTCACTGATTTGACCAGGTCCAGCATGGCTGTGAGCGCCCCCTGCAGCTCAGATGTGCTCTCACAATCTGAGCTGTATTTCAGCAGCTCCTAACAAATGTCCATTCAGCTCATGTTGTCAAAAATATTAAATATATGCAATGCAATATAAATAAAAGTTAGCAGCAAGCGTTTCTTCTTTAAATCATTCTTGCATTCAGCTTTTTGATTTCATCAGAATTGAAAATTTAAGGTTAGGTTTTTAGGAAAAACACAACTTTTGACTTTCTAACCTTGAGCAGCAGCTGGTATTTGGTGAGACGCTGGACCGGTTTCAATAGGTAGGAATCCAGTGCCAGTTTGTGCTCTAGCTTTTTCTGGCACTCCTTCATTCAAAAGATAAATTTAACCAACTTGTACGTCACGCTTCTCTCAAACAATTCACAGAGCTTTTTTTCTTAAATGCTGAAATAATCACTTGAGGGTGCAAAAATACTTAAAACCGTGCCCAGTACTGAAACTGAGTCAAAATGTCCACTTCTACCTGAAAAAAGGCACAGTCTGAGAACTGTCTCCACAGCGCTTCAGAGCGCAGCTTATTCTGACAGTACCATTCATACATCTGGAAACTTCCTTTCTGCGGAAACAATAACGACAGTGAGTATAACAGCACAAATGATCAGGAGAACCTAGGAAATACAAATCCTGATCAACTCACCCGTTCAAGGAAGCACGCGCCAACAGTTTCAGGAGCCTCAAGACATCCTTCCAGGTCCTGAAGAAATACCCTGAATTTAAAAAGACCACAAGAAGAAAAAAATACATAAAACACACATTTCAGCACTAAACTTTCCTCTATACTGTATTGTTTGCATAACTACAACACATATTATTTAAGTTGTGTAAATCACTCATCAGTCCAGCTTTATATATACATTTATAAACATATAAATACAGATACAGCACATAATACATATATCCATCCACCCATCCATAATCTTTTTCCCACTTCTTCCTTTCTGGGTTACAGGGGTCACTGGTGCCCATATCCAGCAGTCACTGTGCAAGAGGTGGGGGACACCCTGGACAAGTCGCAGGTCCATCATAGGGACACAGACAGAGGCAAATGAGACAAACAACCATTCACACCTAGAGACAGTTTAGGGTTACCAATTATCCTAATGCGTGTTCCAGAGGGGTCCCCAGCTGGGATTCAATCCGGTGACCTTCTCGCTGAGAGGCAGCAGCTCTGCCAACTGTGCCACCATACTATCCATCTATCTATCTATATATATATATATATATATATATATATATATATATATATATATATATACATATATATATATATATATATATATATATATATATATATATATATATATATATATATATATATATATATATATATATATATATATATATATATAATATATATATATATATAATATATATATATATATATATAATATATATATATATATATATATATATATATATATATATATATATATATATATATATATATATATATATATATATATATATATATATATATATATATATATATATATATATATATATATATATATATATATATATATATATATATATATGATCAGTTATAATTTTGTGTACTTTATTTTGAAACCTAACTATATCAGAAATGCAAATAAATCTGTTTGTAACATTTATCTAAACGATTCTCTAACCAAACACACAGAGTAAAGTATTTGTTAAAATTGTTTATCTAGAGACATTTAACAAGATTTGAAAGTTTTTCAATATTTTTTTTTTATTATGAGGTTTTAAGAGGTTTTTTTTACATTTCTTTTACTGACTGGTTTAGTAAAAGTGATGAAAGATCAACAATTGGATCAAACATTTTAATTTGAGTTTTTTTTTTTACTTGTTTATGGGTAATAGTGTTGTAAATAAACCAACTGGGCCTAAAACATGAATGTTAAATAAGACTATTCTTATATAATATTTACTACATACTGTATAATTTTATATATACTTAGAAAAATATTAGTTTCATTCCAAAACACCTGAATGAAATATTCCTAATATACTGAAACAAGTGGAAACCCTGTAGTAAAAGTAAAATATCAAAATAGATAAGTGATTATACTTGCCACAAAATAAAAGGTTTCTGTTATTCAAGTTCAAAGAATATCAGCACCGCGACAACGTACAAGACCTTTTCTTATGACTTAAAATTTGATTAGACTTTATCAGCAATGGCTGCTACTCTTATTGTTTGCTCTGGTTATGCTTTTTTATTTAAGAAATGCACATCAATATTCTGCTGCCGTTTTCATTCTTAATGCCCTTTTGTTAAATGTATTTTTTGCCATTTTAAAATATGTAATATGGAGTAGTTCACCATTTCTTTATGTTCAGATGGGTCTTTTTCTGTTGTGACCATTAAAAAAAAAAATTACCTGCTGTGAAAATTGTAGATCTCAGGCATGTTTCCAAAAAGAATGTCTCTTTTACTTTGGAGTGTTGGAGGTAGAAGATCTGATAGAGCTGGATTGTCCATTTCAGCCCTGTAACCCTGTAATAAACATACCAACATGATTTTTGCTATATTCAATTATATTTAAATTGTTAAAGGTTCAGTCTGCAGTTTTTGGTAGAATGCAGCACTTAGGAAAATTTTCATCTGGGAAAGCATTCTGGTCCCTCCCCACTCAGAGCCATATATGGCTCAGCTCGCTCTTGCTGTCGGTGAAATTCAGCTCTGCTTCCGAATGCTCCGCCTCCACTACATGTCCTGTCAGCAGCTGCGAAGTTCTGTGATTATATGTTAATAAAACGTTCTAAAAAATAAAATAAAAACAGGGAGCGCTGGTCCAGCACACCAGAACATCATGAAATCTGCAGAGCCGCGCGCAGCCACGTTGAACCCGAGTTTAATTTGCTCGTGACAAATTCATTCATTTCCTCAATTCATTCATGGACTCAGCTGCGGAGGATGAAGCGATCACTTGACTTTTGGCAAAAAAACAAAAGAAAAGTCCAGATCAGGGATGAAGAAGGGGAATTTAATACATTTGTGTCACATACAAAACAGTTTTGCATCGCTTTGCAATTATTTCAACGAGAACCTGCGCGGCCGCTGCGGGCTGGGACGGGGCGTGGGTTAGGAGCGTGAGAAGCTCTGTTTTTATTGGCTGGTTAAAAACTGTTTTTATTGGCTGGTTAACGGCGGGTCACTGTGGTTTTTTGAAATTCTTATTTACCACCTGGAGAAGCAAGGGGACTATAGTTTTTTTCAGAGATTACTTTGTCTAACATCAGTCTGTCAGGAGATAGTGACAGAGTGAAGAAATATGTTAAAAATATATTTTTAGACAACTTACAGACTGCACTACAGAACTGCAGACTGCAGCTTTAATTCAGTAACTTTATTCATTTAAAATTGTAAAGTTCATCATGCAAACCTAAATGAAATTAAGTAAATAATAAACAAAAGCAAATATAAATAAAACAAAAGCTAAAGTTAAAAAAAAACATCTATGTTGCAACAAAGAAGTACTTTTATCTGTTAAGCCCTAACAATGAGTGTAATTGACCTTTAGTTTAGGAATATTTGACGTTTTCCTACCAGCAGCACTGACAGGAGCTCATCCACATAGATTCTTTCAGTTTCTATGAGTTCCCTCATCACATGACTGCGACACAAACACAGACAGACAGAAAGAGACAGCCAGAGGCCGTGATTAGCACAGAGAAAAGAGAATCACAGAGTAAACATCAGAAGTAGGACTGGGGGAGAATCACAGAGTAAACGACATCAGAAGTAGGACTGGGGACACTGGACAGACAGATGGGTGAACGGATTCCTCCTCCTCACCGCTTTAAAAAATCTGGGCTGTCGTCTCCTTCCAGACCGTATGACACACAGCTCCGGCTCTCCTGGTAGTCATGAATCACCTCAATCTGAAAACACAAGAAATGGGTCAGAACTGACTGCGTATGTTAAATAACAATGAAGATAGTACTATTATTGATAACTTATTGGATCAAATAAGAAATTAGAGAAATATATAAACACATAATGAACTTACTTTTCTGGTGTTGGGGCTCTTTCGCGATGATTTCTTTCCGGGAAGTGTAATGTCAAATGTGAATTTTAAACCATCACCTGTGAAATTCACATCATCGTCATTTCAATAAATACAATTCACTAAAAAGTCATTTTCCAAACGCTCTGAGGAAGATACTGAGAGGATGACTCATTTAAAAGCTTAATCAAACAAAAGTATGACCAGGTGTGCTAACAAGTCACCTACTATAAGATGTGCTGCTGGTTTTTACAACTTTTGTGATTGCTAAGTAATAAACACATCCACAACATTAATCATTAATCAGCGGGAGTGAGATTTTACCAAGTGTTATGTGCCTGAGGCACATTATTATTATTATTTTATCCCTTTAATATATTTTGTGGATTTGGTTAACTATTCATTCATTCAACCTTTATTTAGTCAGGTAAATCTTTTGAACCTCATGGGCTCATTTACGAAAGCGACCTGCTAAAACTAAAGAACAATGAACAGCAGTGATAGAATTTCATTAAACAATAAACAAACAAACAATAAACAATAGAAAACAAAAAGAGAGAAAAAAACAAAATATATATATTTTTTTTTCTATTTTTTTTTTTTAACAAAGTATCAAAAAACTAGCAAAACATTATAAGGTAGACGTATAAAATCAAAGACAGGAACAAATCTGCATTGGTTTTTGCCAGGATTCCAACAGATTCTGAAAACCATTTAGAGAAGTCAAGGTCGAGAGCTTCAGATCTTTTTGTAAGATATTCCATGAAGCAGGAGCAGAGTAGGAGAAGGCCCTTTTTCCAAGTTCAGTCCTCACTGACGGAACACTGCAGGTAATCATGTCCTGAGAGCGCACACTGTAGCTGCACTCACGCAAAGACATGTAGGAGGAGATGTATGAGGGCAGCAGACCAAGAAGTGATTTAAAGATGAAAATGTACCAGTGGAAGAGTCTGCGTGAGGTTAATGATGTCCAATTAACCAGTGAATACAGGGTGCAGTGGTGGGTACGATAATCACAACCAGTTATGAATCTTAGTGCACCATGATAGACCACATCCAACATCCGCAGGGTGCTTGTAGGAGCATTCATGTAGAGAATGTCACCGTAATCAATGGAGGGAAGGAAAGTCACAGATACAAGGCGTTTCCTAACATTCAGTGTTAGACAGATCTGTTTCTGAAAAAGAAACCCAGTTTAACTTTCAATTTCTTCACTAGGTTTTCCACGTGGAGTTTAAAAGAGAGATGTGAATCGATCAGGATACCCAGATATTTATAGGAATCAACAAACTCAATAGGGACACCATTTGAAGATAAAATCAGAGGAGGATCTGCTGGAACCGCCTTCCTATTTGAAAAAAACATCCCTTTTGTTTTATCAGCATTTAGGACAAGTTTGAGACGGAACAGATCTGACTGGATGATGTCAAAAGCGGATTGCAGTAACTGGAAAGCCTTAGCTACTGTTTTAGCTCGGCAATAAACAACTGTATCATCAGCATAGAAATGTAAGGATGCATCAGGGATGCAGTGACCTACATTAGCTATGTAGATTGTAAAGAGAGTTGGTCCTAAAACTGAGCCTTGTGGTACACCATTTTTAACTGTTAAATAGCTGGAAGAAGCACCGTTATGTTGAACACATTGCCTCCGATTGGAAAGATAGTTAGAAAACCAACCGATGGTGTGATCAGAGAAACCGATTTCTGAGAGCTTATGACACAGGATGTTATGATCCACAGTGTCAAAAGCTTTAGACAGGTCTAAGAAAAGTGCAGCACAATAGTCCTTAGCATCCAATGCTTCAACAACATCATTCAGAACCTTCAGAGAAGCAGTTGTTGTGCTGTGTTTTTTCCTGAAACCAGATTGATGGAGAGGTAAGATGTTAAATGAGTCCAGATAGTTTTTGATCTGAGAGTTTATCTATATATTCTGTAATTAGTGTTTAATTGTTTTAAGCTGTGGCGTGTTCCAGGGAGCTCTCACTCTCTCTCATTTTGTTGCCTGCTCTCTGGCCGCCCTTGATTTTTGGGGGGCTTTGTTTTTCCTCTCGCTCATCCTGTTCAGGATGAGCTTCAACGTGTCGACCACAGTCGCTGGCCTCAGCACGACATGGTAATTTTTGTTGTTAACTTTTTGTTTAATTCTTGTTGTAACTTTGGCTTGGTGGGACCGGTTGTCTTGTTTTCACTATTTCTTTTGCTATAGGATTTTAAAAATATTTGTATTTAAGGGGCGGCCGTGGCGTAGTGGGAATGGCAGTCGTCCCCCGATCGGAAGGTTGGCGGTTCGAATCCCGGTTCCCCACACCATGTGTCGTTGTGTCCTTGGGCAAGACACTTAACCCAGAGTTGCTCCCGGTAGGACTGGAAAGTACCTTGCATGGTAGTCTGCCGCTACCGGTGTATGAATGTGTGTAGCACTTGAGATTTTCACTAATGAAAAGTGCGTTATAAATTGAATTCATTATTATTATTATTATTTATTTATTTATAGCTTTAGTCCGGTACCAGCAGCGGCTTCAACGACCCTGTATGGGATTGGCCCCCTGCTGTACCTTTTTTTGTTCTGTTTGACCGGCTCACCAGGTCTATCTTTGAGTTAATACTTTGTTTTGTTTTTTTGTTTGTTTTCATTGGGCACAAGGATTGGAAGTTCAGCTTAATGTTTTTTTCTTCTCCCCAGGAAGCTGTTTTTAATAAATTAAACATTTGAACCCTCATTTGTGAGCTCCGTATCCTCCTTAATATGTTGTGCCCTAGGTGGACGTAACACCAAGTAAAACACATACTTTTATTTGCAAAGAGAAAACAGATCTGCAGATGTGAAGAGCAAGACCTTGACATTTAAAGAGTCTTATTTTTTTTAATTTGTTTTACAAAAATCAATATTAATGTGCACGTGTGAGGTTCTAAATACGTAACTTGTATCAGATCAGATTGACTAAAAGAAATCACGTTTTTCTTCATGTACCTTCAGAAAGCATTATAAATCTTCCCAACCGTTTTTACTTTCAGACAAAGGCACATTAATAGAGAGAACAATACCATTACGACATGAGTGGACATGGGTAAAAGCCCATTTTTAATTTATTTATTTAATAAATGCCATTTTTAATTTATTTATTTAATAAATTAAGATAAATTCTACAAAACAAAACACACAAGAGGGAGAGCTGTATAGAGACGTGGGAACATGATGCTGTACTAGCTACAAATCTGGGAGAGGCAGGTTGTGTCTTGTGCTTTAACAATGATTATCTGTGTAAATATACATAAATTAGGCTACATCTTTATTTTAAGAATGAGTTCATATTTTGTTTGTTTGTCATTTGGATGTTGTCGTGCTGTACCATGCTTTGGGGAGAAGAGTGGCGACTTGGCGCGTGGTTGATTTTCAGGTCTGGGGGCCACCAGCTGCACTGGTCGTACATGTCTCTCAGCCAGCTTCCTTAAACAAACTTGTCGGTTCTGGATCAGCTGCTGAACAGCTGCATGCTTCTCAAAGACTTTCCCGAAATGGGCCTATCAAATAAACATAATAAAAAGAATCAGATATAGAAAAGATGCAGATGCAATGAACACGTTATTTAAACTTGAATGGCTGTAGAATAAATGTGTAATTTATAACGTAAGGCAGCTGACCTGTAGCTGAGGAGTGATGACGGCTTCATACTCTATAGCTAGAATCTCTGGACTTGAGCTCAGCATCGATGGCGTTCCTTCCAAGAACCTCTCAATTTCCCTCAAAGCAGCCTGGGCCCCCTCCTTAGACTGGGACTTGTCTACAGGCTGATTGGCCAACATGTACGCTCCGCCATCGCACCAGGTTTGGGCCTGAAGGCAGAGAGAGATATCACAGATACTTCCTACTGCACATATTTATACGTTTAAATAAACTAACAGGTTTCTGAGTACCGGTACCTGCTCGACACAAAGCAGCAGCTGGTGAGTTTGCATCAGAAAAGAATGTTTGGTTCTGAGAGCAGCAGAGAGAGTTTCGCAGCGGTGACGGAGCTCGTTGCAGCGCTGCATAATGAGAGCCATGGCGTAGTGGTGACCTGCTGACAGCTGGTGTCCGTGAAGGATGATGATCTGGGCTCGAGATATCACTTCCTGTTAGAGGGAGGACATTTTTTAATGTTCACAATGTTCACAACCTTTCTTTTCTTTTCCACTTACTGTAAATTAATTTTTGAACACAACTACTCATTAAAAGAAAAGAAGTATGGTAGGAGTATCCAAATGTATGACTGACACGGACTAATAAAATATTTGCAAATATTGACAAAGCATGAACAGATGATGTGCTTTTTTGTTATAAATATATAGAATAAGTAAAAGCTGGTTTGAATAATTAGGAAATACACTTGAAAAGTAATATTTTGAAAAACAATATATATATATATATAGTGAGCTTGCTGTAAAATCTCCAGATGTAAAGATGTTGGTGATGTCATCAGAGAGACTCTGACCTGTGCGTTAGATTCCAGACTGTCGAGCCTTTTGAGAGCTTCTTCTGCTTGAACCAAAGTGTTTACATTTACGGACAGCTCCTTCTCCCGACCCATGAGATGATCCAAACATAAATCCATCTAAACAATAAATATTCCTTTAAGACTGTGTGAACTTTTATCTGATTATTCTTCCAGAACTGGACTTGAAAAATTAGTAGTTTCAAATTATATCACAGTTTTAAAGACACATTGGCAAAGTATTTTATATCCTCGATTAACGAGTTTAACACACTAAAAGTATTCAAATGACAAACACATTTAACTGATACGAATGAGAACTGCAGAAGTTTACCTCCTGAAAGCTTTGCTCGTATCTGAGGAGCTGAAGGTACTGATGGAGTTTCAGATGATGCTTTTCAAAGAAGCCATCGAAGGCAGACTCCATGTCTCTGAGCTGGGCAAGAAGCCTACAAGAAAGAGAACTTGTTGGTTGTTGTAGATGTGTATGTTTTTGTTATACACTATATACTGTACAGTACAGTAGTCCCTCGCTACTTCACGGTTCGACTTTCGCGGACTCGCTTTTTCGCGGTTTTTCAACAATTGTCATCTTTACTATTACATGATTGGGATGGTATGGAATAAAAAAGTTAACCAAAAAAAATACTTATGGCAGGTGCCGCCATTTTGTAGTTTTCTTTTAATAAGCCTACACTGTAAGGCCAGACAAAGAACTACACTTCCCAGAAGCCAACAGTGCTTCCGGCTGCTGTTTTCTGCCAAAAATGGAGGGAAAGTTTTGGTCCAATACGAACCTACCTAAAAAGTTTGGTCCTTATTCATAGTGACTTTGGTGCTCAGTGGATGCAAAGAGCTGATCAGAACCAGACCAGAACTACTTCCTGCCTCATTGGTCAATCCGAGTGCTGCTTGCCAGCCCATGAACCCTCTTGAGGGGGGAGGTGTTGTTTGGAAGTCCGGTGTCTGCTCTGGAGCTCACCCCAACATTTTCCTCCAGATCCCTCTGGATTACCATATTTGGACTTGATCGGGAACATTGTGTGGTTTTGTGCTGGCTCTCCAAAGGTCAGGCTCTCTCCAAAAGTGTCTGGTGCTCAACGGCTGCAGAGAACCCGGCCAGAACCGGACCCAAGCTGGTGAGATCCTCAGATAAAATTCTGCAGTATGTACTGCACAGTACATATACCGGTATGTATGTTGTTAAATTATGTAGGTTTAATAGTTTAGATCATTTTAGGCTTCATCGCTGCAGGATAGGTCTGTCGAACCAGAACCGGGACGGAGCAGAACTGGGCTGCTGTTCTGCTGAGCTGGTGAGTAAAAATTTGCGTATTGTACAGTGCATATGTGCTTGTTGTTAAAATGACGTAGGTTTAAGAGTTTAGAACATTGCAAGAGTGTGGGAAGGGTTTATATATTTATATATATAAATAGTAAAATCAATATAGTGTTCCTACTTTGGGGTTTTTCACTTAATGTGGGAGTGTCTGGAATGTAACCCCCGTGATAAATGAAGGACTGCTGTAAAGAGTAAATTTAAAGGAGACCACATATAGGTATTTAAAATTTTTATGTTATGTCTGTGTGCTATCTTGACAATAATAATTCATTTTAATACACAAAATAATTCTTAGATAATTAATTATACCCTTTTTAATTCTGCCATTTTTAACTTTCGTTTTGAACGACCGGTTTCTTGAAGTCCACGCCCTTCAACGATCTGTTTACGCCCTCTGTAACAGCCAGTATCTGTAATGTGTTGTTGTTTTAAAATTAGCTCTTTTTTTATTACTCATTTGACTTACTGTTAGTGCTAGCTTAAGATAACTTACCGAAACCCGTCTGAGCGCGCCGCAATTAGCTGCTCCTTTTAGCATGAGACCACCCGAATCCGAAGCTAATGTTAGCTTGTTCCTCTTCCGGTGTTCGCCAGCTCCGCTCGTTGCACGCGGAGATTTTGGGAGTTATCGCTGTTCCAGTCAAGACAACACAAAGTTCACCAAGTGTCTCCCGTAAATTAATCCGTAAGGAGAAGGTCCTCGCTGCTGCGAGGCTGCTGCGAGGGCAGCAGCGAGGCTGTACAGTTGAAGCTCCGCTCCATCGCGCCAGAAGAGGGTCCCGTTGCCGCTGGTCCCTACGCCGGGGGTCCGCTCGTTTAATTTTTGCCGGCTGCGCGTTGGGAGCGATCGCAAATACACTAAAAATTGAACTAAAACATAAAAATAACAATTATACTTTATTTATAAAGCCATTTAAAAAAAACACAGCTGCAACAAAGTGCTGTACACATGAAATTAAGAACATATAAACAAAAGATGAGATGAAATCATGAAAAACAACAGTCATGTGTTTAATACAGAAGTGGGTTGAGCCTAACCAGGGGTTGCTAGGTGAGGGGCTGGACTCAGGTTTGAGGTGATTGGCTACGGCTTGTGACGTCAATAACTGCAGGAAGTGTGAATCCAGGTGTATTTATCAAAAATAAATAATCTACTTAGAGTAAATTCAACCTTTATTTAGTCAGGTAAATCTTTTGAACCTCATGGGCTCATTTACGAAAGCGACCTGCTAAAACTAAAGAACAATGAACAGCAGTGATAGAATTTCATTAAACAATAAACAAACAAACAATAAACAATAGAAAACAAAAAGAGAGAAAAAAACAAAATATATATATATATATATTTTTTTTTTAACAAAGTATCAAAAAACTAGCAAAACATTATAAGGTAGACGTATAAAATCAAAGACAGGAACAAATCTGCATTGGTAAATAAACCACTGGGTGCATTTTTTTGGCACAAGGACTGTTTTTTTATGAAGTAAATACCCAAAGTTGAGTAAAAAAAACATTAAAAAGTGAATTTTGCATCTGTGGTCCCCTTTAAGAAATTGTTAATCCAAAAAGGCCAGAAATCCCTCACCTCTGTACCGTCTCCCAGTCCAGCTTCACATCCCACTGAGAGTCATCCTCCTTCCCTGTGGCTTCCAGGTTGGAGAGAAGATGACGACCCTCCTTTGAAACTGACCTGATTGCCTCCTTCCAAACGGTCAGAAAAAGAACATCAACACCAGTGCGCTTTCATTAGTTCATGCGTTTAGCATGAAGCCTCACCTTGAGTTTTCTGTACTTATCCGTGTGACTTTCAAGGAGACGCTCGATGGTTTTCCCTTCATCGGGCAGCTCCGTCTCTGCCAGCTCAGTACCAAAGCCCTGCAGCATCTGAGCGATGTCTTTTACCGTTACAGCAAAACTTTCAATCGCCTTAGTGGAAGCAAAATGAGAAAAATAAATAACCTCTAAATATGGCAGTCACATGATCATTTTTGCAAAAGCCTTCATGAAAACTTTGGAAAAAAATGGAATGGCACAAACACACAGTCTAACTTCAGTTTGTTTAGGAATCTGCTTACGGTTCGTAAAACTATCCAGTCACTGTGACAGTAGTCCAAGGTGCCTCCAAACTCAGACGTCAGCTGGTTCTCATCTATGTAGTGTAGCAGGTCTGTGACAGAGCTCAGCATCACCACCTAAACAGGAAGATAAATTAGAGTTTCCTAAAATGTTTTATTTAAAAAAGTGATTGTAAAATAAGAAATCACATTTAAAACGAAATCTCTATGCTGTGGTGTGGAAACTAAATAAAAACGGGTTAAAACTCAAGTAAGTGTGAAACCTCTCATGTTTACCACATCTGGTTCATGGGGTGTTGGTTTGTAACAAGAATGCCTTGATATGACGTGAAACCTATTTGGTAAGAGAAGAGGAGCTGCCTTACTGGCATCTTAAGCATGAAGTCATCCTGGCTGAAACGGAAGCCGATGTCTGTGACGGTACGGTGGAAGAAGCTGGTGGGTCGGAGCACCAGGACCAGATGGAGGTTCCCAGGGAAGGAGGCCTTGATGAAGGGGGACAATCATTTTTACATCATTGGTATTTGCTCAGGACCAACAACACTGTGTTGGTGTTCACACAGGCTGAAACATTTTAGAAACTTTACTCTCCTATATACACTGGCAGAGGAAAAAAATAAACTTGAGACAAATAAATAAATTTCATTTGTCAAAATGTGACTGTGTTTGAAAAGATTGTCAGGTACACTAATGTTTTAAATGTTTAGGTAATTATAATGCATTTTCAAAAAGTCATTACCTGATTTTTTTCAAGGTGTATCAGCTCTATCACAAAATATACATGAAGTGAGATGACCTCTATATACCACAACTTTCTGACATAATTATCCATAAATTACCCCAAATTTAACACAGATGTGTGAACCAAAGTGTTTTAAAAAGCACTTTGGTTCATGCTTACTGTATATTAAAAAATAATTATTATTATTATTATAAAGTTTATTCATTTTTTAAAACAAAACAAAACAATTCTATATACTTTGTACAATAAGAAATACAATAACAAATAAAATGAAAGGCAGCAGAAAGAAGATACATTTTTGTATCTGCCCCTTTTTACCAAAAAAATTAAAACAATAATAATCTTCAAATAACAAAAAAAAAACAAAATAAATAACTCCTTCTCGAGCAACAATTCATACAAATACACATTAAGCTGTTTCTTTTTTTTTATTTTACAAATCAACTTCGATCATTCTCTTAAACAAACCCATTGATTTGGCATTTTTAGTATCACTCTCCAGATTATTCCATAATCTAATTCCTTGGATTGAAGTAGACCGTCCCTTCAAACTAGTTCAAAATTTAGGTTTCACAAATATCTCTATGTCTATATTCATATACGGTAATTAACCCTAAAGAAACCTTAAAGCAATAGTTCTTTTAATAATGACATGACTTACTCTATACTTCATAGGGTAACGTTTTTTAATCTAAAGGGATTGGACAAAAGAGGACATAATATCATGCATGCCTAAATAATACAGCTCTGCAGAATTTTAAAAAGCTGGTAGTCGAAGCATTTCATCAGATGCAATATAAATGTCTTGGCTCGACATCCAAGATAAGCATCAATGTAAAAATCATCATCAGTTCAGTTACTATGGTTTTCCGTCGGGAGAGAGAGAGACACACACAAACACACACACATAGTACACACACTCAGCATCATGACTAAGCAGAAGCGGTCTCTGCGCCGCAGTGCAGCCACAGTCTGCGCCGCTGCTGCATTCACCCTGCCCGTCCAAAAGCTCCTCCTCAAATGATGATTTAAAGAAGTCTAGCTCTTATTACCGGGCTCCTGCAGATATCTGGCATTCCTCGGCAGTAAAAGCAATCGCTCATGGTGTCAGAAGTCTCCGCTGTGGAACAAAAGTTCCCGCCTGAGCAAAGAAAAGTAGTGCCAGGATGACAGCGGCACCGCTGCCGCCGCCTCCTCCTCAGTGGAGGGCGGCAGACAGCGCTTACTGCAGCCCCTTTCCTCTTCTTCCTCCTCCTCCTCTCCCTCTCTCTGGAGCTTTCTGCTTACTCATAACATACGTAGCAATATGCGGTGAGACAGACTGAACGTGACGTCTCCTTGAAAACAATGTACCATTCTGAAAAGTGGACCAAAACGGGAAAAAATAATGTTGTTTATACCTCGAGAAATGTATTTTGATGTTTAACTTCTGGTTTTCAGCACCACGGACAGCAACTCTTTAATCAATTCAAGGCTTTTATGCATTAGAGCTCAGAGAATGTTGAAGACTACCTGCCACTACCACACCAAATCTTGCTAAATATCTGATAACTTGAACCAAGTTAATGCTTTGATTGTGTTGGTTGTAGTCAATTAGCTGTGGTGTCCATCTTTGACTGGAGTACCTCCAAAAGTTAATCAGCAGTGATTATATTTGAGTTTTTCATTAAAATGCATCCGCTGGTTTGAGATGTTTTACTAAAAAATAGAGTTGGCTCCAATTGTTAAAGACCAAGTTTTAAAAACCGATCTCACACAACCAGTCGGTGAGATCCAAAGTATGTGTTGGGAAAATTCTCATTTACTGCCACAACAAATTTAGCTCAATACTGTATCTGTGAAATGACCTCTAACCAATTTTGTGTTTCCTTGGGTTGCTCAACTGTGATGCCCAGCTTGAATAGGGTTGACTCCAAAATTTAACGGGTTGTAGAGATCTACCCAGTGATTATTTGTTTTATGCTAATGGTAAAGACAAACAAACACAAAAAAGACAAACGTGAGTAAAAACGTTGCTTAACCTTCAGTAAAAGACAATCAACATTACTTTTAAAATGACTGTTTATCTTTGGTCTTTAGAAAGGTTATGAACAATTTGCTTTTTATTTACCTGTTGTAGATTTTTTTTTAACAACTTAAAAGATGTTCATGCAAATGCCATTTTAGAAATTTAGACTTAACAGTGAATGTTATTTGGCAGAAATATATTTTTGCTGCCGTGACTCAGGCTGCACCCAAAGAATTTTAGTTGATGCTGCAGCTATTTTCACTTGCAAATAACTGCAGAATTACATATAAATATCCATGTAATTTGAAACTGACAACAATTTAATGTTTTTTTATAGCACTTGCATGAACTGCTATGAAAATATGGAGATCAGCATTTTAACCTTCCTAGCGGGTCGAGATCCCGCACGCACTTATGATGTTAACGGGTCAGTTGTGACCCGTCTTAAATCAGCCAAAAAATGCCCTCAAAACAGTGTTTTTTTAAGAAGTATTAGAACACATCTCTAAAATAACATATATATGACAAAGTTAGTGAGGTCACAGTGTGTTTATGATTTCAGTTTTGACACTGATTATTGGTTGATAGTCTTATACCATAACTGGGTCACAAATGACCCCAGCGTGGCAAGTGCGTGTTGTTTTATAAAAAATAAAAATTAAATAAAAAATAAAAACATTTTTTTTATTTAAATAAAGGTTCCAGACAAAGTCAAAAAGCCTTGATGCAAAAAAAAATATTTAAAAGACAGTATCATGATTTAAAATTTAAAACGGGTCACTACGGACCCTAACACCGTAGGAAGGTTAAGAAAATAGGAATCCACTTTGGTCTGGGGTTCACTCAGACTGTAGCTTGTCAGTTCGACCAGGATTAAACTATTTCTCTAGAACTATCGCTTTAAAGTACAGCAACATAATGTGTATACACACACACACACACACACACACACACGCACACACACACACACACTCAAAGAAACTTACAGCTATTCTGGCAAGTGCAGTTTTGATTGAGGCCCATGTATCCAGTCTTCGGTCTAAAATTATGATAAATTTGACTCCAGGTTGCCTCGTTCTGTAAACAGGACACAGATTTGATGCTTTATGCTTTGTTAGATGACACAAACAAAGCTACATATTTCCTAGTGTTACATTTACACAAAACAGATTTTTGCCCAAACTTGGAGGTCTTTAAACTGCTGCACTTAAGAATGTCCCTAATCTGGGGGGAAATGAGGTTTTGACTTAGAGGGCATCTATAGGACGTTTAACTCTGAGCTGAGGATCAGTGAAAAGCACAGCAGCTGCTCTCACTGTGGTTTTGGTGCACTGCAGCTCAAAAAAACAAAAGTCAGACAGGATTAAAAAAATAAAATAAAATGGAGGACATACCGAGGGATGAGTGTGAGGTATGTAAAGACTTTGGCTAAAGCTTCCTCTGGAATGTCACTGAACGCTGAGCATTCTGGGAGTGTGATGATGACACTAGAGTCCTCCCCACGTCCTCCTAATGGGGAAAAAAAATCATTGTTTTAGGTTTAGAAGATACAGTAGTCCCTCACTTATCGCGGGGGTTACGTTCCAGACACCCCAGGGATTGGTGAAAATCTGCAAAGTAGGGAAATTAAATTTATTTGAGTATTTATATTTTTTAAGGCTTTAGAACCCTTCAAACACTCTTTAAATGTTCTTAAAGGGGACCACAGATGCAAAATTCACTTTTAATGTTTTTTTTACTCAACTTTGGGTATGTACTTCATAAAAAAACAGTCCTAGGGCCCAAAAAATGCACCCAGTGGTTTATTTACTCTAAGTATATTTATTTATCTTTGATAGAAACATTTTGTTTTCAAATCCTGCGGTTTGTGACATCACAAGCGCCAGGACAACCCACCCCGACCCTGAATCCAGCCCCTCACCTAGCAACCCCTGGTGCGGCTCAACCCACTTCAGTATAATAGACGTGACGGTTGTTTTTCCAGATTTCATCTCATCTTTTGTTTAAATGTTCTTAATTTCATGTGTACAGCACTTTGTTGCAGCTGTGGTTGTTTTAAATGGCTTTATAAATAAAGTATAATTGTTATTTTTACGTTTTAGTTCAATTTTTAGCGTATTAGCGATCGCTCCCAACGAGCAGCCGGCAGACGGAAAACGAGCAGACCGCTGGCGAAGAGACCATCTGCGGGCGGGAGCTGTTGGGAACTGATAGCTTTTGAGGAGCGTGGGGTCCGGTCAGAGGTTGCCTCATATGGATAAATTAACTGGAAACACTCGGTGAACTTTGTGTGTGTGTCTGGACTGAAGCAAAGATCGCTCCCAAAAGTGCTGCATGCAACGAGCGGACCTAAAAGGGCAGAGGAGGAACGAGCTATTTTTAGCCTCGGATTCGGGCTAAAGGGAGCAGATAATGGTTGCGCGCGCAGATGGCTTTCGGTAAGTTATCTTAAGCTAGCCCTAAAAGTAAGTCAAATGAGTAATTTTAAAAAAGAGCTAATTTTAAAACAACAATAGTTTAGAGATACTAGCTGTTACAGAGGGCGGAGTAAATGTAAACAGATCTTTTAAGGGCGTGACCATGAGAGCTCATTATCATAAACCAGTCGTTCAAAACTAAAGTTAAAAATGGCAGAATTAAAAAGGGTATAATTGATTATCTAAGAATTATTTTGTGTATTAAATTGAATGAACATTGTCTGGATAGCCCACAGACATACCGTAAAAAAAATTAAAAACCTATCTGTGGTCCCCTTTAACAATGTTCACACATGATTATTTTAAATAAACAATCCATGCTGCTCGTGCGTCTCACTCAGATATAAGACAGACCCCCCGCCCCTCCTTTCTTTTTCCGAGGCCGTCTGTTGTGCACCCGCCTGTTGTGTGTCTCTGTGACATGATGGGGAAAGACAGACTCAACCCCGCCCCCTCCTTTCTCTTTCGTTGCTGTAACAGACTGCCTGAGAAAGAGAAAGGAGAGGGCGGGGTAGGGTCTGTCTTTCCCCATCGCTAATCATGTATCATGTACAATCTTATGTTGAAAACCTGCGAAAGAGTGAGTTCACGAAAGTCGAACTGCGAAGTATCGAGGGACTACTGTATTAGAAAATGGTAAGCAAATAAAAAATAAAAACTTACCTGACAGGTATGCCACTTGCTTCTCAATGTATCCTCCCACCTCCTTCAGGCTCACAGGGACAGTCACCTCTGTAGAACAAAACACATTTTTAATTAAAAAAAATAAACAATATGTATATACAGTACACAACACCATAAAATGGAAAATAGATAATGCATGTGGAAATAAAATATGTATTATATAAAGCTAAACATGTGTGCATCCTACCATTAGCTGCAATTTAAAACCTGAAGTCCTTCAAAAAGACAATAATTTCAAGTGAAAAGGAAAAAAAAAAAAATCTGCTCCTCCACATTGAGAGGAACCAGTTGAGGTGGTTTGGGCATGTCCAACTGGGAGGAGGCCCCGGGGAAGACCAAGGGAGGGACTATGTCTCTCAGTTGGCCTGGGAACACCTAAGGTCCTCCCAGAAGAGCTGGAAGAGGTGGCTGTGGAAAGAGATGTCTGAACCTCTCTGCTCAAGCTGCTGCCCCCACGACCCCACTTTGGAACAAGCGATGGATGGATGGATGGATGGATGGATGGATAAATCTACACACTAAAAGGGTTCTGTACAAAATTTTATTAACAATGTGGCATTGTCAAATAATTTTTGGTTATAGGTTATGGACGTTTTTTTTACTATGGCTGAGAATCTTAACTCTGCCCATGAACCATATGTTTGGGTTAGCGAAGAGCTGGGTGAGGCTGCAGCTGGCTCCAAGGACACCTCCTGATCTCTGTGATCTTGGCTGAACTGATTTATTTATTTATGTCTGAGAATCTGACCTTGCGAGTAAAATCCCAGTTAAAAATCTTCTCCTTCTGTCAAGTGTGGGTCTTTTTGAGTAAACAACGCAAGAGAGAATATTTTTCAGACCTTCTTCAGACAAACATCAAATCAGAAGACTGGTAAACAAAAACAAGTTTTGTAAATCAAGTCAGTTCATTCATTTAATTATACCCAAATGTTTACTTTTTTTTAAAGTTAATCAACACTCATAAAAAGCAATTAGGATCAACCTCATCATACAATTGAACTTTTTTGACAGCAACTTTTTGCATTTGATACAAATAAAAGAATGGCATCCTTTTTAAAGGTAAAAACAAATATATTGCTTTTTCACTGTAGAGATTCTTAATCGATGTTGCAGCAGCATTAAGAAGGTCTGCATGGCATGCTTAATTCAGATGCTCCAGTGCGAGTGGTGGATAAAAGCAGCCTCTCTAAGAGCAGCTCATTTGGAGCTTACATGTGAAAACTGATGCAGCAAAGACAGGCAGACACACCGTGTATCATGACGCTGTTAACATGTACAGTACTCAGCTTGCACCAACAGTGCAGGATAAATGGAAGCTTTAGTTGAGTGAATACTTTTAGCTTTCTAGTTTTATCTCAAAATGTTATCACGTGTAGAGCAGACAGTATGAAGGTGACAATGTGCTCATACTGTTGAGCCAGTAATGCAACCGATAAGGAGGAAGCGATTTTCAAATATTTCATCCTTTGCTCATAAATAAATAATTGGTGCAGAGAGATAAAAAATAGAGAAAAAGAAGAGCAAATGAGGTGTTGTTTTCCATGAGCATACTGCACTAATGCCGCGTGTCAGGGAGCAAGTAATAAGCTCCACTGATACTTGCTGAATATTTGATGTGTAACAGAGAGAAGCTGAACCAAGCCAGAGCCCAGATAACTTAACTATGCACACAGATCCAGGATAGAGTTACCATCACACTCGAATAGCTTTATAATCACTAAAACCTGACTGCACAAGACATTCAGGGGGTTCAGATTACTGTAGTCTTAAATTAACAGATGTTAAACAACATCAAGGCACTTCATCAGCTGCTGTAACTGCAGTGTGTAGGGATGTTTTCCTGCGTGAGGGAGAAGATTGTGAAATCCTGTATAAATTAAAGGATCAGGTTGCAGAGGTGCGTAAAAATAATAATAAACACATAACAAACTTCGTAAGCAGTTTTTTAGCACTTAAATGTGATGTCAGCCTACTATACACATGAAAGTATAAACCTCTACTAAATTTAATCAAAGGAAGGCTAACCTGTGGGATAAACTGCAGTGGGTTTAATAAACCTGCAAGTTTGTGGAAACGCTGCAACCTCGCTGACCCTGATCTTGTGTGCCATTTATCCTAAAAGCCTGACTCAAGGAAAAGCATAATTTACAATAATTAATCTACATATTAAACCCATTTCTTTCAGGAAGTCTTTGTCAGACCTCTGCATGACACATGCAGGACAGTGTGCACAGCTGAAAGTCAAACAGGCTCTGTTTGCTCTCCTGCTCTAATACAGAGAGAAAGAGAAATGTTTGCCAGAGTTGATGGAAACAGTGATTTGACTCAGACCAATCCCTTCAGTGTTCTTACAAAGCTGAGGGCAGAGCTCATCGTTGTTGTCCAAACACTGATAACCATCCAGAGATCAAATCACATACAGCAGCTTTAACAAGTTTTCACCCACAACAAAAGTTTTTTTTTGTTTGTTTTATAAAGATAAATTAAAAATTATTTGATCATAAGTGAAAGAAAATTTAAAGTACAGTAGTCCCTCGATGCTTCGCGGTTCGACTTTCGCGGACTCACGTTTTTGCGGGTTTTCAACGCAAGATTATACACGACACAGGATTGTCAACTTTAATATTATGTACATCAGGGGTGTCAAAGTGAAATACACAGAATTTGCTACAAGCCAAGGGCCGGACTGGTTCAATGTTTATTATAAGGGGGTGATATAAGAATTTTTTTTTTTCTTTCTGCACTCTTTTCATTCAATGTTTTCTTTTTGATGAATTTGTTTTATTTCATCTATTTTAAATGAATGAATAAATTAATTAAATAAAATATTAAATAGCTTTACATCAGCTAAGTACTTGGCATAAACCAACACAGACATGTTCCTGCTTTTAGTATTTTATATTGTTTTATAATGCAGCTGTTTATGTTTAGTTTTTTTTAAAGGGGACCACATATTCAAAATTCACTTTTTAAAGGTTTTTTTACTCAACTTTGGGTATGTACTTCATAAAAAAACAGTCCTAGTGGCAAAAAAATGCACCCAGTGGTTTATTTACTCTAAGTAAATTTATTTTACTGTGATAAGATATGTTTTGTTTTAAAATACTCTCGCATGTGACGTCACAAGCGAGAGGACAACCCACCTCAACCCTGAGTCCAGCCCCTCACCTAGCAACCCCTGGTTAGGCTCAACCCACTTCTGTATTAAAGCTGCAGTATGTAGCTTTTTTTATGAACATATTTCTTCACTCTGTCACTACCTCCTGACAGACTGATGTTAGCCAGGTAATCTCTGAAAAAAAAAAAAAAAATATTGTCCCCTTGCTTCTCCAGGTGGTAAATAAGCATTTCTAAAAAGAAAAGGTGACCCACCATTTTCCAGCCAATAAAAACAGAGTTTGTAACCAGCCAATAAAAACAGAGCTTGAATTTGAATCAGCCAATAAAAACAGAGCTTGAATTTGAAATTTAACAGACCACAAGGGGGCAGAGCGGGATCAGAATGCTTTGCCTGTTGAAAATATTTCTAAGTGCTGGAGTTCTACAGAAACTGCATACTGTACCTTTAAACACATGACTGTTGTTTTTCATGATTTCATCTCATCTTTTGTTTATATGTTCTTAATTTCATGTGTACAGCACTTTGTTGCAGCTGTGTTTTTTTAAATGGCTTTATAAATAAAGTATAATTGTTATTTTTATGTTTTAGTTCAATTTTTAGTGTATTTGCGATCGCTCCCAACGCGCAGCCGGCAAAAATTAAACGAGCAGACCCCCGGCGTAGGGACCGGCGGCAACGGGACCCTCTTCTGGCGGATGGAGCGGAGCTTCAACTGTACAGCCTCGCAGCAGCCTCGCAGCAGCCTCGCAGCAGCCTCGCAGCAGCGAGGACCTTCTCCTTACGGATTAATTTACGGGAGACACTTGGTGAACTTTGTGTTGTCTTGACTGGAACAGCGATAACTCCCAAAATCGCCGCGTGCAACGAGCGGAGCTGGCGAACACCGGAAGAGGAACAAGCTAACATTAGCATCGGATTCGGGTGGTCTCATGCTAAAAGGAGCAGCAAATTGCGGCGCGCTCAGACGGGTTTCGGTAAGTTATCTTAAGCTAGCACTAACAGTAAGTCAAATGAGTAATAAAAAAAGAGCTAATTTTAAAACAACAACACATTACAGATACTGGCTGTTACAGAGGGCGTAAACAGATCGTTGAAGGGCGTGGACTTCAGAACTTGTATCAGAAACCGGTCGTTCAAAACGAAAGTTAAAAATGGCAGAATTAAAAAGGGTATAATTGATTATCTAAGAATTATTTTGTGTATTAAAATGAATTAATATTGTCAAGATAGCACACAGACATAACATAAAAATTTTAAAGACCTATACAGGTAACCCCCGACCTACGACCCCATCGACCTGCGAACCACGGGACTTACGAACATATCATATTTAATAAAAATATGAATTAAAAAAAAAAAAAAAAAAATTTTTTTTTTTTTTTTTTTTTTTTGTGTTTAAATGTTCTTAATTTCATGTGTACATCACTTTGTTGCAGCTCTGGTTGTTTTAAAGGCTTTATAAATAATAATTATGATAAAAAAGATCATTTCTGATCATTTTTGAGCAATTTTTGAGCAATTTTGGGAAACAGGAAGTAGGTCTTCAGTTTACACGGTCACAAATTAATGTAGAACACCGGACGCTATTTAAGGTTCAGTCACTGGGGTCTCCGGTCACAAATTAATGTAGAACACCGGACCGGACGCCATCTTAGGTTAGCTGCCGAGAGCTGGACGAAGACTGGTGACCAGGATGGCTTCATATGGATTAATTACTAGCTGGAAACGTCTCTGTGAACTTTGTGGATGTCTCAGGCAGGAGCGGATTTATCGCCGATCGTGCCAGGCCGCCGTGCGAACACCTCCAGCCGGCCTGGCTACACCTCCGGCCTGGCTAGCTCCAGAGCTAACACTGGAGCTAACACGGGAGCCGGCCTTTTGAACACTGGTGACCAGGATCGCATCATGTGGATTAATTACTAGCTGGAATAGCTCTGTGGACGTCTCAGGCTGGAGCAGCGGCTGGAGCAGGAGCTGCAGATTGATCGCGCCGCCGCTCCAACACTAGCTCATGGCTTGGCTAGCAGAAGCTAGCCAGCTAGCTAACACAGGCCTGGAGCAGCTGCGGTGGCCCGCGCTGCTCGGCCCGAAAACAATCAACGCATGGCAACCTAAGATGTCGGCTTTGACCATCTCAAAGTAAGAAAATATATTTTTATTTATTCTGTAAATGTGAATAGCAATGTTTAACATTACAGTACACTACTGTACATGATTAAATGTGCGCACGCTCCGTTAGCATGATAAATAAGGGTTGAATGAATGAATGAATGAATAATTTTTTTTTTAAATATAATTTTCACCCCCTACCTACGAACGGATCGAGCTGCGAACGGTTCTTAGGTCCCAAACTCGTTCGTAGGTCGGGGGTTCCCTGTATGTGGTACCCTTTAATACAGTTTTATTATAATTTTTAATTAATAGGCTTTTATGATTGTTTACTGTTGGCTGCAAGTATCAAGCTGCAAAATCCTTCATTTTCTACAGCTGATAGCTGTTGGCATTAATTATGATAAAGTTTAGCAACTTCTCAGTGAACATTTGAGCTCCGTGGCTTCAGTTGTGTTTTTCTTGTTCAATCCGGGGCGGGCGCTCTGATTTTGGTCAGTCGCTCTCAGCCTGTCCCTCCTACGAGACAGTCAGACAGCGGGTCGGACTGAACTGTTTCGGTTCAGTAAGAGTGGGGTACCGCTGAAGCCCCAGAGCTCGAATGTCCAACGTAAAACTAACTTGACCGCAGTTTAATGAGGTGCTATGGCTCTGCAGACATTGAACTTTGCTGTCTTGTGGTGTTTAGTGTAAAATACTTCCACACAGCGGACATGTTACGATGAAAAGTTGGCTAGTTGTTAGCTAAAGTGCTACTCACAGTCTGCACGCTGTAGCTGGCTGCAAACTATGAAATGGATTTCCTGAATGTGACGTGAGATGGGTCTTATTACTCTGGGTTCATGAGACACGACTCCGGATCGGATCGGCCCCATCCCTACTACTGTTGCATTGTGGGGAATGTAGTGTTGGTGCATGCAAAATACCAGCGGGCGGCTGTGGCCTGCGAGCCATTTCTAATAGTAATTAAATATCATCCAGGGGGCCATAGATACTTAATTTGCGGGCCGGATCTGGCCCGCGGGCCTTGACTTTGACATAGGTGATGTACACGATTGGGACGGTACAGGATAAAAAGTTAACGGGAGTGGGAACCAACCAATAGGACGAAAAACAAAATACAGGTAGTCCTCGACTTACGACAGCCTCGAGTTACAATGTTTCGTAGTTACGACACGTATCTCCATAAAATAAAATGAAATTTTAAAAAATGTTTTGAAATTTTTTATTTTGAAAGCTGAGTTCCGAGTTCCTTCTGGTTTTGACCGCAGAAGCAGTAGCTTGACGGCAGAAACAGCGGAAAAACACAGAAAGACCCGCTCTGGACGGAGCTTCACGGCAGAACCAGCAAAGCAGTGGACAAGTACAGGCGGAGATTAAATGCTCTGGACAGAGGTTGACGGCAGTTTTACAATGGAATACGGCAGATGGACCGAGCTGACTACGGTTTTACGTCGTAAACAAATATTGGATGGACGGACGGAGGTAGGCCACCGTACAGCAAGCTAGTTAGCCCTTTATGTGAATGCTGCATTCTCCCTGCTAGGGAGGAGGGAGACAGCGAATCAACTTGCTCCTTCGTCTTTAAAAACTGTTAGGATAGGCTAAGCGCTAGGTAAAAGTACAGTACTGTACATGTATTATTATTATTTATTTTTATTTTTTAGTATGTACGTATGTTCTGACTTACGTCAAAATTCGCTTTACGACGCCGCTAGGAACGGAACTCCGTTGTAAGTCGAGGACTACCTGCAAGTATATACAGTACTGTGCTTTAGACAGGCACTGCCATTTTGTAGTTTTCTTTCAATAAACCTACACTGTAACGCAAGTCAAAAGAACTGCACGGCCCAGAAGCCAACAGTGCTTCCGGCTTCAAAGAACAGCAATGGAGGGAGCAAACACTAGCGGAGAAACCGATGTGGTAAAAAGAGTTTTGCAATGCAAAGTCAGAAGAAACTATTTATTTATCTAAGCTCACAGAACTGGCAGGAAAGTTGCAAATAATCCTGAATCTAAACTCATCCTTCAAGTTGTAGTATCTTCACTGGTGAGTACCCATATACAATTTACCAGTACTGTACTGTACAGTACATATACGAATGTTGCTAAAAATACGTAGGTTTAAGAGTTTAGAACAGTGTTAAGAACATTGAAAGAGTGAGGGAAGGGTTTATAAAGTCTTTAAATAATATAAATAATAAAATAAATATAACGGCCCTACTTCACGGATTTTCACCAATCGCAGGGGTGTCTCGAACGAAACACCCGCGATAGGTGAGGGACTACTGTCAAATGAAAAAAATCAAAAGAAGGGTACAATTAATACAAACATTAAGAGTTTCTTAACGTTAATTAATTGTATCCTTCATTAACCGTCACTTTGGCATGGCTGTCTCAGAGGAGTTGACAGGGGAGAGGGCGGGCTCCAGAAACCATCTTATCACCAGACACCCCCTCACCAAACTATGGGAGAGTGCTGCTTGTGGGACTCAGTTTGTTTGTGGCTCCTAGGATTAATGAAGTCCTTTGGGTAAAGGACAAAAAATCTCAGGAAAAAAAAAAAAAGAAACCATCCAGAATGATGATCTGACTGAGAATTGTTGGATTTTTACCTGGATTATTGAGCATCAACGTTGAAGTTCAGTGAATGTTTGAGAAAATGTCTCCACCAATATATTGACTATTACAGTAGTTATTGTAAAATATGCGGTGTGCAAACCCATAAACACAGTGTTAATGTTTCCCAAAAGGAGCAGACTTGTGTAACGCTTTGGAAGGCCACAAATCCTTTCTTACACATAGAAACACTTCTGTAAAACACAGGCTGAGGTGTCATGCTGCTTTTAGGTCATGAGGTATTTTGCTACACACACTGTGGGGATTAAACTGGTGGGTGGTGAGATTCTGGCAGAAGTGGGTGGGAGAATAGTGTTTTCTAGCCACTTGGACACAAAAGTTTTGCTGGTTTTAGATTAGAATTGTCTGAATGATGAACAATACAGAGAAGCCCTGAAAGTCTTTCATTAGGCAGAGCTGATGATGGTTGTAAATTTTACTTCCAAGAATCTGTGTACCTTGGGTTGGACGAATTGTGTAACTTATGTTTAGCTATTCTTGAAGAAATACTTGCACTAATTCATTTAATCTGCTGCATCAGCAAAAAATGAATGAATAAATAGCTTTTCCTGTGCACCGAGGTGCAAATCTTTATGAATGATGAGGTGACAAGGCCTTCTCTGTAGCAGGCCCAAGACTCTGGAACGAGTTACCTCTGCTCGTCAGACAGGCGCCCTCCCTCTCGGTTTTCAAATCCCATTTATAGACCTACTACTATTTTGTTGCTTTCAACACCAGATGATCTGTGTTTGGTCGTTATATTTATTATCTTCTATGATTTTATGTCTATATTCTGTTTGTTTTTTTGCACTTAATTTTGTATGTTGCTTATGTGTTGTCTGTTGTGTGTTTGTACAGCACTTTGGTTGGCCTTGTTGCCGTTTTAAGTGCTCTATAAATAAAATGGTATGGTATGGTATATACTCAAGCTTAGGCAGCACCCTTTAAATCTGTGTACGATTTGTGCTTAGTGTATTCTTAGTTTTAGTGTCTTTCTTAGTTCACATCTTAGATCTTATTACCGTACTGTTTTTCTTTACAATGTATACTTTTATTGGATGTAACTGGAACGCTGTGTTCACAATTTTGTTCCACCACATGTACTACATGTGGTGCGAATGACAAAGAACCTTGACTTGACTAACCTCCACCCAGGTTCTGCAAAGCAATTCACAATGTTTCTTGCTCATCTAATGCTTCTGCTACATCATTTTAATATGCGCACTCATACACAGATAAGTGTATTTGGAGTCTGTTCTGGGGTGTGATGTATTGTACTTTGACAATCTGAAGGTTCCAGGGATCAAACCCCATCACTCAAATTAGAAAACAACTTCCCTGTCATTGGGTCAAAATGGTCTACGTTGTACGTTTTCCTCCACATATAACTTTTTCTTTGACCTATGCTTTGTAATAAAATTAACATAAAAAGACAAAGAAAAATGTCCCAAATGCATATACTGTATGCAAGTATAAAGTTTCAGTCAACAATAAAGAACAGTTGAAGTTGAAACCATAAA
>JBBPBX010002767.1:18029-40656 GCA_038048925.1 Garcialebias charrua | reverse complement strand
GTATAATATAAAAGTGTCTGGAAAAAATTGGCATTAAATATACAATCTGTTCTTTTAATTTTTAATTTAGACAGGCAAAATATTAGTTTTAAACATATTTTAAGCTCTGAAAATAGCATTTTTGATGAGACTTAAAAGGTTATTTTACTTGTGAACAAAGCAGGCAGCCCCAGCCTGCGTGACTTTTTACATTCAGCATCTCACACACGGCAACATGTGAACGTAACGTATCAGAATGGAAAAACAACTTTTCACCACTTTCTAGTCAAATTAGCTTAGCAGAACGTGTACTTTTCAGCTGTGAGTAATACAGAAGCCAGCTTTCAAATTCAACTTTTGTAGTAGATTTGCAGTTCTAAACATTTAATTTATATTTATTGTCACACTTAGTAATTAGAAATGGCTAGAAATGTTTTATAATTATCAGTAAAGTACTAAATACATTTTTTTTGCCACACTGCCAGACTGTAAAAACAGTTGACACAAATTAGTAGCGGTTACTGATCATCAGTTTCAATCTAGGGTGAGGTCGGTGGACAAAAAGAAAGACATTGAATCAGTTTGATATTTTGGAAGAATGTTGGAGGGGGCTGCCCATCTTTGTCAACGCAACAAAAATTATTGAATAGGATCGGTACCTTCTCCAAACACAACATACAAACTTAACTGACACAAAGCTGAACATTATAAAAAAAAAAAGGTTCATGTAAGAAAAATATAACTTCTGTGAGTAAAATACATTTAATAAATATGGCAAGTAGATATATGCTGTTGAGGAAAAAAACCATGTTACAAAAGAGTTGTCAGAAATTGTGTTTAAATGGAATGTATAAGCACTAAACATGAACTAAGAACAAAAAGGTGATCAACCTGCTGCTCTGATTAGAAACAGTGAAGCAGACGCTCACAGTGGCTTTTACGTTTCAGATTCTGTAAATATGGAAGTATTTTACACTCTGATTTTGTTTTACGAGAAACAAAATTAACAGTTAAACTAAACATCTTTCTTTAGACTTTATGAGTGCATTAATGTGTAGGACGCATGTGGGTTACTGGTTGTGTGATTGCTTCTTATCTAACTAATAGTGTGTGTGTTCAGGCATATACAATGTGCCTTAGTGATCATAAACATAAAAAAACCAGTTACCTTAATAGTGCAGAAAATGTCTAACCAACCCAAATCAATAAAGTTCAAGTAAATTTGGTTTTCATTTCACACAGGTATTTGTATATTCTCATCCAAATACATCTATGTAACACACACATGCACACACAGGCCTTTCAGTTCAAGGTCATTTTTGTGTGGACGCAATCCGATTGCACTGCTTTCATCTTTTTGGCATTGAGCAATTATAAAATAAGCTATAAATAATGCACTTCAGTCCATTTTTGAGTGGATGTGCAATATTTTTTTTAACATATATATTAATTTTTCTATATCTTAAATTATCTCTGAGGTTGGAAGAATTAAACACAATGCTTAACAATTTTTCATCGCCAAAGACAAAGTGTTAAAGATTGGTGTTTATCGCTCAATCTTACACACAAACACACTTTTTGGATTCAGTGGTAATATGGCCTCTAATAAACCCACTTGTATCCAATACAGATATCAGTTTTATCAATACAATGACAATCAAATAAACATCAACCCGTTAACAGTCTGCGTGAGCTCTCAAGCACAAGCTGGACTGAAATTGCATTCAGTAACTTTCATCTGGAATGGTTCAGATTTGTAGATATTTTCCATGTAAAAAAAAAAAAAAAGTTTAAATAGAATTAAAAAGTTTGCAGAAAACAATGACTGAACATAGGTGGCATTCTTCTGAGACGTTCATGCAGATGTACCATTCTTTGAGTGGATTTACAACTGCTTGTTGATACAAAGTGTTGGAAAGAGCTATTGACAAGGCAGACATGTATGTGTTCATTTGCAAGCTAATATAAAAAAATGTGAAAAGAAGAAATCTCGTGTCAGTCACTGGGGTTGGTACTTAAAAAAATTATGCAGGGCACTGCTCTGCAGACATGCGTTGGGCAGAAAAAGATGGATAAGAAACAGTTCAAAGATTTCCAGACCGTTTTCATCTTATCCTCAAAATCACTAGTCTTCTGACCCCTCCTCTTCTCCACCTCCTTTAATCCACACAAAAACCTGAATGAGGTAAATTCCAGTGGCGAGTCCTGGCTGCCTTTTAATGGAGCTCTTTCAGGTTCTTATAGGAAAGTGGTGTGACGGCGGCAATCTGGAAACAACACAAGCACAAATACTTTAATATATGTCGTCCCCGAGAGCTCGAAATGATGGGAGGAAAAGACCTGAAATCATAATCACAAATTATGAGAAACAACAGTGATTAACACAACACAGAAAAGCCACAGTAAGTACAGCTCCCCCTCCACACACAGTTAACAGACATTAGTAAAAGAAATAATCCCATCTTGATTTGTTGATGCTCAGCAGACAGACTTAAAACAGCGTTAGGTTTTTGTCTTTGAGGTTTACCTGGGCGTTTGCAGGAGGTCACCCTCTGACAGCTATAGGAAAAATGGAAATCCAGGTTAAAAGTGAAGTGTTGCAAAAAGCTGTGCGCTACTTTTAGACATCCTGTGATACTGGTGAAGAGTGAAGGTATGGTGGGACCAGTCTCCAGAGCATGCCTCCAGATTTATAAGAACTTTGATTTGATGAGTTATATGTTGGAATGTTATTTTTTTTAAATGTTTCGCTTCATGTTTAATTTTTTCTTCTCTGCCCCCTGTAATGCAGCAGCGTTTAAGCAGAGGCTACATCACCGTCGTATCATGCACTAAGCTTGAGCACAGCAATCCAACTTGCAATGAAAGAAAACGGACAACTAAAAAACACTTGGAAAAAAACACAATCAAATCACAACATCCCAAATGGCAAAATGAGAGAAAATGGAGAATAACCTCAGACCACCTGACAATGCCACAAAGGAAGACAGAAACAAACACGTCACACTCAGCCAAAACTAGAAAATACAAAACTAAAATAAACAATGCCAAACAAAGGGGTTGAGAAGCTCATGCAAAAGGTATAAGCTAGGCATACAAAGGGAGGCTGAAAGGTGCGTGTATCTAAACAATAACTTAGGGTCTTGGGATGCATTCACATTTTAAATAAATGCTCTATTTGACCATTTCCTATAAATGTGTTGATTCAACGTGAGAAATATGAAAAAGTGCATCTCTTCAGCCAGCCTGTATCAACTTGGACAACAAATAAGACATTTTGCCTCCTTGAAAATGGCATCTATATGGATGTGTTATTGATTTATTTTTGTTAAAACTCAGAGATAGGAAAAAGATTTGGTTCACTGGGGAGGCGAGTCATTGATTGACTTAAATGGTCCGAAAGTGGACTAGTACCTGTTTAAGTGACAGTATGTTGGGACTCATCTGAAAAGGTTCTCATGAGCAGGGGCCTGACTGGCGACTGGGGAGACTGGAGGCCCCCTGCGCTCGACTGAACCATCTTCTTCTAGAAAGGTGAGGCAAAAGACACCGTTGACTTCACTACACTGATACACACTTCCTTCTCTGTACGGTGCTTGCTCTTGCACACAAATACACATATAAACAAAAACACAAAGACTGCAATACTGGATGGGTGGAAGATGAAAATAGTTTGTGTGCCTTTCTAGACACCTTTCTCAATGAATAACACCTTTCAGTTACATATATTTAATTAACTGGTCCACAAAGGTAGATCTGTTTTTTTTTTAATTATTATTATTGTTTTTTTTTTTTATTTTTTCAAATTTCTCTATATTAAATCACACAAACAGAAACAAGTGCAGAGGCCTGCAAAGACTGGGTTCCAGGATGAGGTTGTGGACTCGAGCCTCATGCTGCTAAGTTGGATGCTTTGATGCGCTGCGGTCACCTGACTGGACATGCGGAGGCAGCAGGCATTGGAGCAACACAGGCAGCTGGAGGAAGACATTGGACCAATACAACTGGACAGACAAGGACGGTGGACAGACTGCACAATCTCAGCACATACACCTGGTCTTCATCCACACTGCAGGCAGAGCTGGGGTTGTGCCATTCCTCCCAATTTAATCAAATAAAAGTGTCCACATAAAAGTTTAAAACTAGAGACTTAGGAGCATTGACTTCAGAACGCCAGCCCTAATTAATTTGCAGAGTAGGGAAGTGGTATGATAGTGGGAGAGGAAGGACACAGTGCGTAGGAAACGAGCAAGTTTCCAAGCAAACAGAATTTCTTTAAGAAGAATATAGTGTGAAATCAACAGAGAGAAAAGGAGACCTTAGTCACTCCATGAGAAGCTGTGAGTGCTAGTGGTCTGTGACAACATGAAGATAGTGGATGTCCCCGAGGACGGAAGGCGATGCTTCATCTTTAAAGGAGGACAATCCAGAAAAGAGGAGAGAGAAAAATAGGAGGGATAATTAAGATACTGTATAAGAATGTGTCAAAGGGCAAAACTGGAAGTTAGGAACATAAAATGGAGAAGACAAAAACTTCTCTAGACTTTTAAATAAAACAACCACGTACTTGAAAATTACAGTAATTTAACAAACAAAAGCATCTACTCATTCAGCAAGTTTTTGAGCTCCATGACTCCCTGCAAAACAGAATTATTAAATAAGCTCATAAACATTTCCATAAGTGGTCTACTTTAGTAAACAGATACATTTTTAGCTTCCTGTTTGCCAAAAACCTGCTACCTTACTTTCAGTTAGGCCAATAAAATAGATTAATATAGTGGGATACACAAAAGGCTGAACAAAGTTACAAACCCATCCAGCTACATATTAAATCTACTGGGGACAGACTAAATTTACAAAACTCAAATAAAATTCTTGAACGATTCCTTGGGTCATTCAAGCAAATATTCTAAACAAGAAATAAAAATACATAAACCAACATTTCCAATACCATTTTGCTAAACAAAGATAGATTTTGAGTATGGCTTTAATTTTTAATTACAGTATTTCTTCCTTCCTTCCGTTATTTCTTTTACGCTTCATAAAACGTTAAAATATATTTGATAATAGATATTAAATGTTGACAGTACAATAAAATGTGATTTGGGTTTCCTCAACCAAATAAATCTTACTAGGGATGCACTATATTGGATTTTTAGCCGATATCCAATACGTTAAAATTATTTGGCTGATAACCGATACCAATACTGATACTTTTTTTCCCCCTAGACCTACTTAGAGACTACATAGATTTATCTGCTGTGGAATTAAAATACATTATTCTGCATGGTCTTTGTCAATTTGGCCTGCTATAAAATGCAGATGGCAAAAAGGGGCTGAAAATGATGCAACACTTCAACTTGGATTATATTAATGTCAAATGTATCTATAACATGTACTCTCTAACACAATGAAAACACTCGAACAGTGCAAATTTGTAAATTTTCACAAATCTAAACTCAATGGCGCGTGTGATGTCATAATGTTGTGCTGGCGCTGCAGGCATCCTTGTCATGGGGTTGTCATAGAAAAACAGCACATTTTATATTGTTGAGTTATTTTGGTGTAATGGCTGATGTCCGATATTTAACTTTATTGCTAATATCGGCCGATACTGATACCGTGCCAATAATATTGTGCATCCCTAAAACTTACGTTAAATTATGTCATGCTATAATCGATCCAAGTCTGTAGACATTCATATATATAATTTTATTATTACTGTATGTATATCAGAATAATTTAATGGATTATTTGTTAAGTATGCATCTGTGAAATAATAAGGCTTATAAATCTGTGCAATCAATCTCTTAAAATGTATTCAAAGTGACTTAAATGTTCTACTTCAATAAGCAACAACAGAGTTAAGGAAACAAATGGTTACACTGTTATAGTATGGAACGAACATGTATGCATTAAAAAAAAGTTATAAAGAACAGTGTGAGTAAATGTTCGTATATGTGTATTTCAGCTGTACCTTTCGAGCGTAGGGTCCCCGGGGCTTGCGGAGCACCTTGAACAGGATCTCTGGCAGTAGGCTGAGCAGTATAAGCAAGATGATGACGAGCCATGCTGATACTGAGCTCAGCATGTTGGCAAAGACAAAGTACAAACGCTGGTGCTTCAGAAAAGGCCTGCAGACGACGTAACACCTCAGTAAAATCATTCTTCAAAAGTTGCTGATAATATGGTTAATTACAATGAATACTTTGGATATTTTATACTAAGTTATTCTCTAACCATATTATTCCTCCCCAGAAAAAGCTGAAAAATACGTAGAAGGCCAAAGAACCCCAGATTACAAAGTGGTTGATCCACGTCCAATGCCGTGTGTCCAGAGCCAGCTGCAAAAGGGGAAGAAAAGTCACTTCAAGCTTATGACAAGAACTCATTAACACAAAAAGTTTGTGGCTAGTAAGATGTTTTGTTTTTGTTTGCTTGAAAGCTACAAAGTTGTACGTGTCTCACTTTTAGAGTTACAGTGAAGACCAGGACGGTAAATACAATTGTTCCATACGACCAATTCCCAAAAACCTGGATTCAAAAACAAAAGATAATGAGAGTGAAAAGGCATGATGGGAACTTGTAATCTCACATCCATTTAAAAGGTGAGCAAAATCAAACCTGGCCATTGTCCTGCAATGCTGGGTTACTGAACAAAAACTGAACACCAAAGAAGAACACTAAGCCATGGAAGACTCCGAGTAGAGTCCAGTAGAGGAAAAGTTCCCACCGCAACATGGCATTCTTTGCAACATCCCTAAAATACAAAATGAGTAATTCAAGAGAAAATATATGAAAAACACTATTTTAGATTTCTTCATTAATAACTTTCCTTGTAAAAAAAAAAGACATTTGAAATATGTTAACAAAAACACACAAACTGTTACATTTTAGAAGCAAATGTTTAAGCTTTTCCAATTTTATTATTGTCTGGATAAAAATACCTTTAGTTAAAAATCTTATCAATTTAGCAACCGTGAAAGCACTTTAATGCATTTTTGCTGCATTTTGCCACCATTATTCTATGGGAAAATAATCTAAATTTGAAACAAAATATTCATTTTTATTTCTAATAATGCTGTTTTTATATGAAGTTTAATAAAGTGTGTCTTAAGGAGGGAAATCTAATAAATCACCTGTACAGGTCGGCGTTTTGTAGGAGAAACTCAACGCAAATGTGCTGCTCGAAAAGGCTGTAAGCCAGGATGGGCATAGAGGTGAAGCAGATGTTGTACATCGTCAGATAGGCCGCATCATACAGGGGCTGAGAGGGAGCAGGAGGAGGGGTTGAAGGTACATGGAGGGAGGAAGGAGGAGGAATGGGGCAACCAGGGATTATTACTATGAGGATTAAACTCATACACACCAGCATAACTTCAACACAGATTGTACATATCTTTCATGAACTTATGAAAGATCTATGTCAGGTGACATAAGATAATTTCAAACATTGATCTGAAATTCACAAGAAACCATACCCTGAAACACAACATAGATTTCACACATATCAACTGCACAAAATAAGACCATATTCTGTTTTTTTATTTATTGCATAGCAGTTGCCTTAATTAGTTTTACAACATGCACATGAGCTAAAGATGGCATATAATTTATGTGCATCAAATTGTGGTGGCAGAACCTGACAGGTCTGTCTACTTTCAACAGAGCTCAAACATCCAGGAGCAGGGAGGAAGGAGCGCTTTAAAGGGAAAGACTGGAGGATTTTGGAGGATTAGGGGTTACGAATTAAAGGCATGCTGCTTTCCTTGTATCCTCAGAATATTTCTAAACGTCAATGTGATTTAGGACATACTCACTTGTTGGGAGTAGCCACAGCAGAACTGGTACAAAAACTGGGGTAAAATGAAGCAAAGATTCTGTGGGCAAAATGAGAAAAACAATGTTAGAATAAAAATATAAAAAGTGGCTGATTTCATATGATTTTTTTTTTTATAAAGACAAAAATAAATCTGTGTTCCTGCATTAGAAACAAAGTTTGGTTGACACATTCAAGTTCTGAGACACACAAAAAAAGTATTGGTTTATCTTACCTTGTAAAAAAAATATTGTACCAGATGTGCGATGCGAACATAGTAAAGATGCCCATGAGCCAACAAAAGTTTCTTGAGGTGCTTGAGTTTGGGGATAGCATAATCACTGTTTCTCACTGCCTGTCGACCCTCTTTACCCTTGATGCCTGAAATATATGAGTAATTAAAAAAAAAAAAGTCACAATACCATCACCAAAAGGTTGCTATTATTTGGAGCCACTATTAAACTCTTACCAATGCCAACATGAGCTTCCAAAATCATACTGACATCATTGGCTCCATCTCCAATGGAAAGTGTGATTGGACTGCTTTTAAGATTTTTTACCATTTTAACAATCTAAAAATACATCAAAACACATGTAACCAAGTGCTCACTGTAAAACTGATGACTTTAATACAAAAGGAACAAGTTTCCACATTTAAAGAGGTTGTGACCTGTGCCTTCTGCAGGGGAGCCATGCGGCAGCAAAGCACAGCTGTGCAGTTCTGACATATCTGCAGGAACAAATCCTTGTAGAGACTCGAGTTGGATTCAGAGGATGAGCTGAGCACTATGGATAAGGACGCTCCATCAATGATAAACCCGTAATCCTGGTTGGCAGAAAAACGCCCTCTGAAACACAGAGGAGAAATGAGTTGGAGCTCAAAGCTCACGGAGATTCAGCTTGGCCCAACTATGAACAAAACTTTAATATTCTGTTACAGAAGTCATCTTCATAACTGCGTAAGGAGCAAACCTGCTGCCGCCTGCTTTCACTGGTGGCGCATCCTGAACAGCTTTCTTATGATACTCTGATAAAAGCTCATGAAGGCGCTCTTCACGTTTCCTCCCTCCTTCCTCTAGAGTGCGCACAGTTAGCTCCAACAGTTCCGTTCTCTTCTGGAACAATCCGCAAGCGTAGCAGGTGGACTTGGCAGTCTCCATCTTGTCCCCCGTTAGAACCCAAACCTTCATACCTGCTCCCTGCAGAGCTTCCATTGTCTCTGCTGCCTCCTCTTGAAGGCTTTGGAGTGGAATAAATGGAAAATAATAAACAAGACATGACCCAATAACTGTAACGCATAACAAAAATGAGCCACAAGGTGGCAGTGTGAGCTTACATTTAGAAAAGCTCTGAAAAGGACATGCAGGGTATTAAGCTTCTTAAATTAAATAAAGATAGGGGACTAAATAGACAGTTTTCCAGTAATCTGTTACAGAAGCCATTCATTATAGAAAATGCTTATAGTATAAAAAAGTCACTGAAGACATAAAAATCAGAATTGTCTTCAAGTGAAGTTGTTTAATTTCAGCATGTTGAATCTGCACCCACCGATCTTCCACTGCTGTAGCACCAATTAGGCTCATTCCAGTCTCCAACTGGTTGTAAACAGCCATAAGCTTCTCCTCTCTGTCCTGCAGAGCCAGTTTAGCTTCTCTCAACCCTGCGTCTGCCTGAGCGTACTCCTCTGCATTAAGGCGTTTATAGGCCACACACAGTGTCCTATAACCCTCCTAAACATTGAAATGAGAACAGTTATAACAAGAAAGCACTAAATGATCCATCACGGCTGGTTGGACGATGAGAATATCAGATTATTTTCACCCACTGTTGCATTGCGTTCTACATGCAGTCGTATCCTTTCCACCTCCTCCTGCCTGACTCGAGGGAAGATTGAGGAGTCTGCTCCCTTACAGAAAAGTGAAACTTCACCTTGAAACAAAGAATACACAACGATGACGAAAACAGCCCCATAAGAGCAAAGAACAATTTGAGAATTGATGCAATAAATGTGACTGCTCACCTGATCTGGATCTGACAATCACACTCATTCGCCTTCTCACGGGGTCAAAGTTCAACACATGAAGCAGCTCATACCTTAGGGAGAAACAAACAGGCACCATTTGTTCAGACATTGCAAATTTAACTAACTAAAGTATGGTCACAAACAAAAAGTTTCTATTGTGTTATTTGATGACTTACGTTTCAATTACTTTATTCCGGTTAAGAATTTTCATGGTTTTGCTTTCTAGACCCAGGAATGTGAACCCATACCTGCAGATGGAGACAAATCACTGCAAATGTGCTACTTACAGCTACTTAATGAAATAATGTTATAAAAATATTAGACCACAAAACAGGACTTCAAAATGCATGCTATTATAATATTATTCACTTATAACTGAATCTGCACCAGTTCCTTTTCTTACCTCATGGCACCCTTGACCAGTGCAATCTCATCAGGTGAGGAAGCTATGAAGCCGTTGTCTTCCTGTGATGGATGCAGCGCCTCTTCACCTATCCTCAAACCGTCCACCTGGTCTAAAAGATCTTCCCCATGGATCTGAGCATGCTCTGGGGACTCCTTCACCTGGACAGTGTGGCAGAGACATAGGGCTCGTAGAAACAGCTCCTCCTTCTCCTAATAACACAACACAAACATACATTAAATTACTTTATTGGTTTCATAGTAGTATGGAACATTCCTGTAGTGCCGCGGTCGGCAAAGTCTTATGTGGTGTTTAAAATACACTCCCTCCTCCGTGTTAACTACATATGTTAATATGTCAAGGAGACTACACATGGGTCACATATGAAGGGTCTTTCCAAGCAATGAGCTATGTAATGGCCATATGCTAATGCTTGTGTGACTTTTAACAACAGATGGTGGGACAACACAACACCCACCCTGCCAGCTTTTTGCTGTAGTTTGTTCACTGGTCCATCTGTGACACAAAACCCGTCCAACTCAGAGCAAGCGCCCCGATGTTTGTACTGGAAGCCGTCGATACAGCACTCAATAAACTCCATGTTATTCTGGGTGAGTGTGCCGGTCTTGTCTGTGAAGACGTACTCCACCTGCAGGAAATTTGATCAGGGAAAATTTTTCACTAAAACAAACCCTCTTAATTCATAAAAATTGTGATTCTCGTGCAACAGGTTTTAAAGACACTAATTATTCCCCGTGAAAATTACGTTGCTTTTATCAGTTTAATGGTAGAATGGTAAATAAATTAAGTGCAAAATCAGGACAGAAGCACATATTTCACTTCATGCAAGAGAAACTTCTTTTTTGATTGTGTAGTTCCTGACCTGTCCCAACTCCTCGTTCAGGTCCGACGTGTTGACCAGAGCGCCCTCTTTAATTTCAGGGTCAAAAAAATCTTTGTCCCAAGTGATGAAAAAGGATCCTAAAAACTTTTGCATCTCAACTGTGACATACATGGACACCGGAATGATGAAGTTGAAGAGGACCATGAAGGACAGGAAGTCTGTGAACATTTTTACGTACTGTTGCAGGAAAAAAAAGAAAAACAAAAGTTAAATGAAAGTGGTCAAAATCCAGTCAAGAGGGCTCTTAAATGCTCAAAAACTGACCCTATCTAGGTTTTAAAACCAATACTACCGTAATCAATTAGAGGCTGTAAATTATCCAACAGACAGAAGACTTTACAATACAAATAGTTTGTCCAAATAGCTCAAATCATTCAGAAATTCAGAACAAAACTTTAAAAGACTGGTCCAATTTTAAACTACCATTTTTTGGTTTGTAACTGAGATAAATAAACAATAAAAGAAGAGGAACTTGGAACGACTCAAAGATGATCGAATAGTGCAGGTAGTGCAGTGTGGCTTTCATTGCTGCTAGATAAGTAATATTTGATTATGTGCCAAAACTTGTTAGATAATTTCTGTTTGGAGAGATATCAAATCAGTCCAACGCCAGATCTCGCTGCATTAAACTTGCTTCAAACAAAGATAAAAGCAGAAAAATCAATTAAACAAAACAATCTAGGCTTGGCTGGACGATGAGAAAACCTTTTTATTTATTTTTGTCATGTGTTCAAAACTCCATGAAGTCACTATCTGAGAAAGATTCACTGCAAAGCAAAATAAGCATGTTTATAATTACCGTATTTTCCGGTGTGTAGGTTGCACCGTTTTATGTTTTGTTTGTTTTTTTTCCAAGGCCTGCGACCTATACTCAGGTGCGACCTATATATGGCTTGTTATCACTTTCGGTGAAACAAATTTTTAAATCCAGCTCATTTCACAATTACGTTCATTTATTAAGGAAAAGTTCAGCTCAGACATATATTTGCTATAATTTTTATCAAACAAATAATTGTTTTTAAGTGTTAATCTTCTTAAAAGCCTTGCTGTGCGCTCCTGTGGCAGACATTTGCAGCAGAGCTAAACGTAGGTGCGACCTATACACCAGTGCGACCTATCTAGGGATTTTTCCAATCTATTGGTGATAATTGGACAATGCGACCTATACACAGGTGCGACCTATACACCAGAAAATACTGTAATTTGTTTTTATTTGAGCAGTAGTAATTTGTACACCTTTCTTCTTCTTGTGGCTTTTGCCTCTTCAGGGGTCTCCACAGCGAGTCATCCTCCTCCATCGCAGTCTGTCCTCTACATCCTCAGTCCTCCAACTACCTCCATGTCCTCTCTACCTGCATCATATATCTCTTTTTTGTCTTTTTCCTGGCCGCTGCATTTCTAATGTCCTTTTACCAATATACCCACAATACACTCATTAATGGACTTGCTCAAGGGCCCAGAGTGGTACAAATGAGGGTGGAGGCAGGTGTGGGCGCTTCACCTTTCCCACCCACATTTTGATCCAGCGGGATCAGGGATTCAAACCATCAATCTCCAGATCACAGATCTGCCTTCTCTAACCTCTGTGCCACCACATGTACACTGAAATAACATTTTCAAAGGTCATGATCTATTTTTCACCGAGTGGCATTTCTTCCATTCTCGCTTTAGGCATGCATTATTACAGTCTTTAAAATTAAATTCAAGCTTACCAGATTTGTGTCCTTCTCCTTCAGGGTCTTCTCGTTGTACCACGGCTCATCCTGACCGGGTTTGTTCTGCCAAATATATTTAAGTGTTGTGCACACAAGTGCCTTACTTAACAGTATGCAAAGGTAAACTATGAGGAAGGCATTGATGGACCTAAAAATATAAGAGATCAAAATAAGGACTACAAAAACTACAACAAATATTTGCAAATTGCCTGTAGCGCTCGAGCTAAACGTACTTCTCCACAACCGAACGTTTTTGAGATTTGCCCTGGTAGTTAAGAGCCATTTTTGTTTCCATGCCAGTGTAAATTGCAACACCTGCAAGCAAAAACATTTAAAAAAATAATAATAAATTTAAAAGAAGAATTAGCATTTTTCATAGTAAACAATTTTCTGTAAATTATTGCATTATCCTTTGACTCACCACAAATCTTCTGAGTGTTCTTTAAAGTTGCTCCTTTCAGCAGTAGGTTTTCTGGGCCCAAGGACCTGGACAATCACATCAGAAGATCAAAAAAAGTGTAGTCACACAGGAGATATACAATCCACACAACCCCGCATTCGCTAAATGGGAACCTGGCAGGCAATCTGGCATCTACTCTACAGTGACAGTGCAGCTGCAGTCCAGCCTTACATCCTCCCAGTGTTCTTGAGAAGGACACTGGCCATTTGTTTACAGTATACTGTACTGTCATTACAAAGTAGTCGATGATAAACGCCAGTGGGAGAGCTTTGGAACCAGAGGATAGATCCCCACCTGTCTGTTTTTATGCTTGTCTGCAATGAAAGATCAATAGTGTAGTGATTTGTTGCAGATGCAAAAGGAAACAAACGAGCGCTTAAGCAACTGTGTTCTGATGTTGCTCCCATTTAAAGTGGGTTGAGATGGCTGCGCATGAGAGCTCTCACCTCACTGCGGGCTCCTGATCCTTTTTGTAGATGTGCATACGACCATTAAACCTGGAACAAAATAGGGTACATGTGATATGTGTTTAGCATATTTGCTTATTTTTCAGTCTTACTAGAGCAGATTTAAAGTCGACAAATCATTCTATCCACCGAGTGTATTAATATTACAAATCTAAATATAACCCAATGGCCCACAATCAGTATTAATACACTTGATGTTGATTATAACTAACAGCACCCGTGGTAAGATTTTCCAGTGATGTCAGCTGTGTCAGTCCAACAAACATGCAACACATG
The DNA here is from genome assembly GCA_038048925.1 of Garcialebias charrua. Taxonomy (NCBI): domain Eukaryota; kingdom Metazoa; phylum Chordata; class Actinopteri; order Cyprinodontiformes; family Rivulidae; genus Garcialebias; species Garcialebias charrua. Next base: position 26,610 of record JBBPBX010002767.1, on the reverse strand, counting down.
CTTGTGGTGCAAACCTGTTGAGACCACATGTTGATTGCCTTACTTGTACAGGTCAGGCTGTGGCTGCTCACACTCGATGGTGGCACTGAGAGATTGCAGATCCCTCCCAATGTCTGGCACTGTGTAGTGTGTCTGAAAATTTGGAAGAGGAAAAGAAATAGAGTGCGTGAGGAGTAACTGACTTAGGTCAAGTGGCCATTTTAACTTCCTCTTCTGCTTCTCACCCAGCATGAGAAATTAAATCTATGAGGACAAAAATGCTTGAGATGCTTTAACAAACTTGGAACACACACAAAAAGACCAAAAAAAAAGCACATCTGTGAAATGTATTTTAATTCGACTTAATTTGCACGTTTTAAAATGCAATAAAAATGGGATAATAGCAAATAAGATCAAATTAATGCTAAATAATACATGATAAAACATTTCTAAACAATAAAACATTATGACTGTAGAGATTTATATTTAAAAATCTGCTCCGTTTAATAAAAAAAAAGCTTGGTTTTGAGTGTTTGTGTTTCTTAATGAAGCAGGAAGTTAACTCCAGAGAAGTAGAGCCTGAAAACAAAATGTTCTCCCTCCAGTTCTAGATTTGTCGACTTTTGGAACGACGAAAAGACCTGCAAGCTGTGGGCGAAGTGTTCCAGTTGTGTTGTAAAGGATAATATGTTGCTTTAAATATGCTGGAGCTAGGCTATTCAGTGATTTTAAGTAGATTAAAAATCAAAGATGGTAACTAACTTTGAAAACTTTTATATTCATTCATTCATTCAACCTTTATTTAGTCAGGTAAATCTTTTGAACCTCATGGGCTCATTTACGAAAGCGACCTGCTAAAACTAAAGAACAATGAACAGCAATGGTAGAATTTCCTTAAACAATAAACAATCAAACAATAAACAATACATACACATTCCTCCTTTTAACAAAGTATCAAAAACTAGCAAAACAATTATAAGGTAGACGTATAAAATCAAAGACAGGAACAAATCTAAAATATTAAAATATTAAAGGTCCACTGACATCATCTTACAAATTTGCATGAAATGATAGAAGATATATATGTTGTATCATTCAACTATGTTCGTTTTTGCAAACAAAATGATAAATTAATGAAAATTCCTTTCAAACTGAATTTAAAATTAAAAACCGCTTTTCTCTCTGAAAAATCCGACTACAAGCGAATGCAACATTTGTGACGTAGGAGAAAGAACGTCTTTAGAACGCCCCATATAAATATTCATGGCGAACAAGAAATAAAACAACAAAATTATCAATCTAAGTTAAGATTTGAGCTATTTGTCTTTAGTTTTGGAAGCAGGAAGTTAGATGAGCAGAAACAGCAGGTTCTAATTTAGGTCTGCACCCGTATGTATTTGACTCTTACCTGTTCAGGAAACAGGGAGCTCAGTCCGAGGGGAGGCAGCTTTATTTATTCCATTTTTGACGAAGGTCTTACATCTTTTGGGAAAGTGAAAAGGCTCACTTGTTCACTGATAATAATAATAATAATGAATTCCATTTATAATGCACTTTTCATTAACACTAGAAGTCCCAGGATTTTCAACCTCCCCCCAGAAGTCCTGAAAGAGGGTCAAAAGACCCTTAGTCCAAACCAACCATTAATGGGTCCACATTAGTGGGCCATTAACTGCCTTTTGTTATAAATATGCGTGCACACAACTCAGACACCCCCACCACACCAGACTGCACAAACTGCATTCCAATGTTTCCACCAGGTAAGTAAGACTCTGCTTGCACTTCCCCCCTGAGTTGGAAGAGAGGCCCTGACCTGAATTCACACATAACAAACCCTGAAGTTATCTCACAGTTGAACATTTTGGGACATCCACTGAACGGAAAGCTTTGTCTGCTCCAGAACAGTTTTATGCATGAAATTGTCTCATTCTGCTGTGCTGACTATCCTGTAACTTTGATGTTCTGTCAAATAAATTATTTTGCTTACCAGTAGTCTCTCTCCTTGTCCTTGGCGCATGTATATACGGTGCGTGCCGGCACATGCAGGTGGCCCATTGCTGTGTTCTAAAACATGCTTGACCTATTGTTGTCTGTCACCTGACGGACAGACACAGGTCACATGACATGAAGTCAACTGACGGACCGACACTGGTCACTCGACATGAGGTCAACAGACGGACCGACACAGGTCACACGGCATGAGGTCAACTGACGTACCAGCATAGGTCACATGACCTGAGGTCAACTGACGGACAGACACAGGTCACATGACCTGAGGTCAACTGACTGACCGACACAGGTCACATGACCTGAGGTCAAGTGACGGACTGACACAGGTCACATGACCTGAGGTGAACTGACGGACCAACACAGGTCACATGACCTGAGGTCAAGTGACGGACCAACACAGGTCACATGACCTGAGGTCAAGTGACGGACCAGCACAGGTCACACAACATGAAGTCAAGTGACGGACCAACACAGGTCACATGACCTGAGGTCAACTGACAAAATGACACAGGTCACATGACCTGAGGTCAACTGACGGACCGACATAGGTCACACGACATGAAGTCAACTGATGGACCGACATTGGTCACTCGACATGAGGTCAACTGACGGACTGACACAGGTCACACGGCATGAGGTCAACTAACGTACCAACACAGGTCACATGACCTGAGGTCAAGTGACGGACCAACACAGGTCACATGACCTGAGGTCAAGTGACGGACCAGCACAGGTCACACAACATGAAGTCAAGTGACGGACCAACACAGGTCACATGACCTGAGGTCAACTGACAAAATGACACAGGTCACATGACCTGAGGTCAACTGACGGACCGACATAGGTCACACGACATGAAGTCAACTGATGGACCGACACTGGTCACTCGACATGAGGTCAACTGACGGACTGACACAGGTCATGACGGACTGACACAGGTCACACGGCATGAGGTCAACTAACGTACCAACACAGGTCACATGACCTGAGGTGAACTGACGGACCAACACAGGTCACATGACCTGAGGTCAAGTGACGGACCAACACAGGTCACATGACCTAAGGTCAAGTGACGGACCAGCACAGGTCACACAACATGAAGTCAACTGACGGACCAACACAGGTCACATGACATGAGGTCAACTGAGGGACCGACACAGGTCACATGACCTGAGGTCAACTGACGGACAGACACAGGTCACATGACCTGAGGTCAACTGACTGACCGACACAGGTCACATGACCTGAGGTCAAGTGACGGACTGACACAGGTCACATGACCTGAGGTGAACTGACGGACCAACACAGGTCACATGACCTGAGGTGAACTGACGGACCAACACAGGTCACATGACCTGAGGTCAAGTGACGGACCAACACAGGTCACATGACCTAAGGTCAAGTGACGGACCAGCACAGGTCACACAACATGAAGTCAACTGACGGACCAACACAGGTCACATGACATGAGGTCAACTGAGGGACCGACACAGGTCACATGACCTGAGGTCAACTGACGGACAGACACAGGTCACATGACCTGAGGTCAACTGACTGACCGACACAGGTCACATGACCTGAGGTCAAGTGACGGACTGACACAGGTCACATGACCTGAGGTGAACTGACGGACCAACACAGGTCACATGACCTGAGGTGAACTGACGGACCAACACAGGTCACATGACCTGAGGTCAAGTGACGGACCAACACAGGTCACATGACCTAAGGTCAAGTGACGGACCAGCACAGGTCACACAACATGAAGTCAACTGACGGACCAACACAGGTCACATGACATGAGGTCAACTGAGGGACCGACACAGGTCACATGACCTGAGGTCAACTGATGGACCGACACAGGTCACATGACCTGAGGTCAACTGACTGACCGACACAGGTCACATGACCTGAGGTCAAGTGACGGACCAACACAGGTCACATGACCTAAGGTCAACTGACGACCGACACAGGTCACATGACCTGAGGTCAACTGACTGACCGACACAGGTCACATGACCTGAGGTCAAGTGACGGACAGACACAGGTCACACGGCATGAGGTCAACTGACGGACCGACACTGGTCACACGACATGAGGTGAACTGACGGACCAACACGGGTCACTTGACCTGAGGTCAACTGACGGACTAACACAGGTCACATGACCTAAGGTCAAGTGACGGACCAGCACAGGTCACACAACATGAAGTCAACTGACGGACCAACATAGGTCACATGACCTGAGGTCAAGTGACGGACCAACATATGTAGCCCACTGAAAGGGACCGGGGGATTTAGAAGCCAAGTTCACTTGCGCAAAAAAGCGCAGCCTTAGTCAAATTAGTGTGCCCCCTCCTGTGGTGCGCCAGTAATGGCCTTATTTACAAAACAAAAGCGCCTGTTAACAGCTCATTATAGGATGTTAGCTAAAATCCTTCGGGTCACTCGACCCGTCTCTGGGTTCCAAAGGTAGAAATGTTGAATGACCCTTCTCTTGGACTTCTAGTGTTAATAAAAATCTCAAAGTGCTGATGATATTAGAACACCCAAATGCGACACACCGAACCGGCATTTTTTAAGTTTTACAAAAAAAGGCGATCTGGTTGAGAATGAATATGTTTTAATGGCAGATGCAGACTGAAGGTCCTGCTTCCTACGTCACAAATGTTGCATTCGCTTGTAGTCAGATTTTTCATAGAGAAAAACGGTTTTTAATTTTAAACTCAGTTTGAAAGGAATTTTCATTAATTTATCATTTTGTTTGCAAAAACGAACATAGTTGAATGATACAATATATATTTTTTCTATCATTTCATGCAAATTTGTAAGATGATGTCAGTGGACCTTTAAGTTGATGAGTCACACAATGAAGATCTGGGAGAGAGTTGTGGAAGCAAGACTTAGACAAGAGGTGACTATCTGTGAGCAGCAATATGGTTCCATGCCAAGAAAGAGTACAACAGATGCCATCTTTGCTTTGAGGATGTTGATGGAGAAGTACTGAGAGGGTCAGAAAGAACTCCATTACATATTTTTGGATCTAGGAAAAAAAAAACATATGGTGCAGAGGGAGGAGGTGTGGTATTGCATGAGGAAATCTGGAGTGGCAGAGAAGTATGTTAGACTGGTACAGGACATGCATGAGGAGAGCAGGACATGTATGAGGACAGCACATGTATGAGGACAACAGAATATATATGAGGACAACAGGACAGTGGTGAGATGTGCTGTAGGAGTGACAGGTAGCTTCAAGGTGGTGGTGGGAGTGCATCAAGGATCGGCTCTGAGCTCCTTGTTTGCTCTGGTCATGGACTGACTAACAGATGAGGTCAGGCAGGAATCCCCATGGACTATGATGTTTGCAGATGACATTGCGATCTGTGTTGAGAGCAGGGAACAGGGGGACGAGAACTTGGAGAGGTGGGGATATGCACTTGAAAGAAGAGGAATGAAAGTCAGCCATAGTAAGACAGAGTACATGTGTGTGAATGAAAGGGAGGCCAGTGGAACAGTGAGGCTACAAGGAGCAGAGGTCACAAAGGTGCAGGACTTCAAGGATTAGGGTCCACTGTCCAGGGAAATGGGGAATGTGGGAAAGAAGTGAAAAAGAGAGTCCAGGCAGGATGGAGTGGATGGAGCAAAGTTTCAGGAGTGATTTGTGACAAAAGTGTGTCGGCAAAAGTCAAAGGAAAAGTTTGCAAGACTGTGATGAGGTCGGCTATGTTGTATGGTCTGGAGACGGAGATATTGACAAAAAGACAGGAGAAAGAACTGGAAGTGGCAGAAATGAATATGTTGAAGTTCTCCTTAGGAGTGACAAGAATAAGATTAGGAATGGGATCATCTGAGATACAGCACATGTTGAACAACTGGGAGATAAAGTTAGGGAGGCCAGACTGAGATGGTTTGGACATGTCCAGAGGAGGGACAGTGGGTATTTTGGTAGAAGGATGTTATAAATGCAGCTGCCAGGAAAAAGACAAAGAGAAGATATATGGATACAGTTAGAGAGGACATGGAGTTAGTTGGATTGAGGACAGAGGATGCGGAGGACAGAGTGAGATGGAGGAGGATGACTTGTGTTGACGACCACTGAAGAGAGAAAAGTTGAAAGAAGAAGAAGTAGCTGAGAGTAGTCAGAGTCAGAGTACCTTTATTGACATTGCACAAGTTTACACCAGTATACTGTAGTGTGAATATGTACACAAAGTCATCCTGAAGGGGACTATGTGTGTGAAGCTGCTGCTATCAGCGCGGCCTCTCTCATCCATAACGGGATGAAGGTTACAGGTTCACAATATCTTGCAATATCGCATTGGTTTGTGCATACCATTATTTTCTAAATTTAACATAAATGTTGTAGATCCTTCAAATAAATAATAAAATAAAATGTTTTTTTGTTGTTGTCTAATAGTCAGATATGAAAAGAGACAGGCAATGGAAAGCTTAAATAAATGTTAGGTCTCTAATTCACCAAGTTTTCTCCAAGAAAATGTTGGAAAAAAATCAACAACTAAAAATACTGAACTTATAGGAGGAAATGAGCAGAACACACCATCACATCCATGTAACATAAAAACAGTTACTAAAAATAACATTGAAAGGCCATGTTGCTTCTGTTTACTCAAATAATGTGTACTTATTGTGTACTCACAAATAACACTGATCATACAGAAATAACACGGTGCATAAAATCATCAGGAACTTCATTCATTATCTATGATGCCAGAAAGCATATTTACACATAAAAACCACTGAGCATTGCAGAACATTCAGTTGTAGTCCTACAACGTCATAATTCACATGGCCTGTGTTCTTGTAATGAAAAGAGATCTGAATTGTCCATAGCTTGATTCTGATTTCAAGAGTCGTTCTTCTACCTCAGTCAAATCCTGGTTGAAGGAAAAGAACCAAAGTGCAAAATTAGTAAGCAAAAGGTAGTCAGGTACCTCTTCTCTGCAAACAAAGCCAAATATCATTAGGGTACAAAGCATATTTGAAAAGAACAAGAGAGGACTGAGTGTGGAGTAAAATCCAAAATGAATGCTACATGCATGAATGATCCCAGTTTTGACAAGCAAAACTGAAATGAGCAAAGAACCACCATACAAACAGGTTGACAACAGAACAATACGCTGAGAAGTATACCTTTCCCAAAACCAGTTAACCACAACCAGCCCAAAAGGATTTATTAAAACACAGGTTCAAAATGTTAATTCTGTTTCAAAATGTTTTAAAATATGAGAAGCAAAGTTGAGGAAGTCAAATAACATAAAACCTTTCTGTTTTGTACACTTTAAATGCTACAATGTGTCAAATTTTGGAGAAGTACATGCCATCGATATGCAACAGTTTATGACTTAGAAGTGACAGTTTTTCTCGGTAGAAACATTTAACATGACATTTAGAGAAGCATGAAGGCCTGCAAAAAACGGAAACGTGAAAAGGTCTCGATATTATCACATCTACCACAACCCTTGAACTTTAAGCAAACTAATTGATGTTACCATATGCAGAATCAGCTTTACAGGCAATAGACCTTCTCATCAGTCCGTCTTTAGTCACACTTTTGCAGTTTCTTTGCAAGATCAACACTTTTTCTTGTGCTTTTGAGTGGGTGACTCTGCAGATGTTTTGCAGATAACTGAAAAAAATTGCATGTTTTGCCAAATTTTTGTAAAACGTATGCAGTTTCTTGCTTTCACGATTTAATAACTCAAACTAGTGACTCAAAAAAACATTTCGAATTTCATCCAAAAGACGGTCAGTCTGAGAACTGAGGGAAAAAGTTTTCTTTGACTTTTTTTTTTTTTTAACCTGGCTTACTGAGCATGCATCAGGACATTTTGAACCACTTTGGCCAGGATGGCCTCAAACTAGTTTGAGAGTTTGAGCAAACAGCAAGCTCAGACTCACAAAGTCCTTTGGAGTAAACGTGAAATGTTTCAAGAAGAATAATTCGTCCAAAGGACCTGTGAGTACCACTGACTGCAGCTCTCCACTCCAAGATGGCCGCTAATTACCACCAGCTGTCGACCATCTACCTGATGAGATCATGCACTACAGAAGGCTGCAGTCAAGTGCTACTCTTTGCCAGAGCGTGAAGCCATCTATGATATTTATGCCCCTGGCCAGAGTTTCTGAAATCTTAGAAGATACTGGCCCTTGTTTTTTGTGCCGGCAGTTATCCAGCCTTCTTGGTTCCTGTCCAGTCCTGGTTCTCCCTCTGTCCTGTTCCTCATTCCTTGTGCCTTTCCCTCCAGCCACTCGCCTACCTTGTCTGTCATGCCTGGTCCTGCCTCTCTGGAGCCCAGTTTGGATTCAACTCTGTGCCTCACCACCACGACCAAACCTGTAGGAGAAAAACAAACCAGATTAATATCAATCATGCTGCTCCTTCAACCAGACCCACCTGACCCTCTCCTTTTTCCTCAGGGCTCCAGTAGATCATCTGTAAATAATTCAAGCACTGTCAATAAAAAAACACTGTTCTTTTCCTACTCTGAGTCTTGTCTCGTAACAATGGGTTCCTCGAGTCATAACAGGACCTGACTAAACTTTTACGGTTAAAGACTACGGTATATGGATTT
>JBBPBX010002767.1:0-15901 GCA_038048925.1 Garcialebias charrua | reverse complement strand
GATGCAATGCTTTTCAACGGAGCTTGTTCGTAAAGTCGGAACGTCATAATCGAGGCCGTCGTAAGTCGGGGACCACCTGTAATAAAAGCATTAAAATGTTGTACAGGTGATCCCCGACTTACGAGCGAGTTCCGTTCCTACGAATCGCTCGTAAGTCGAAAATTCGTAAGTAGGAACGCACAACACGTGTCGTTCGTAAGTCCGGATTTTCGGTCGTAAGTCGGAAAATGTATGCTAGCGCTGCGCCGAACACCCGTTTTTCAACACAAACGTTACATACTGGTTCATAAACATGCACAGAACTTTGTTTACAAACGGTTAGCTAACACACTTTCATCTAAAAACACATACCAGTGCTGTATTTTCTGTACAACTTTACCAACTTTACTGTTCGTTAGTCCGTTCGTAAGTCCGGAACGTCATATATCGATGACGTCGTAAGCCGGGGACCGCCTGTATATAAAAGGGGACAAAAATTACCTGAAGGTGGCTGTGGCCATCGACAGCAGGCCACAGCTCCAGGCCAATGAGAAAAAAAAAAAGGCCCAGGGAAAACCAGGGCGGCCAACGAAAAGGTCCAAAAATGTGGGAGTCTCTGAGGAGCCAAACAAAGCGAGCCTGAGAGAAGAAAAAAGAACAAAAGCTCCCTGAAACCAGCCTATTCATGGATGCGCGGAAAAGGCCACAGCCCAAAACAATTAAAGGCTGATTAGCCAACCTGAAACCTGTCCAAAAGGACAAAATAATAAGGCCAATGTGCCTGGCACATAACAACCAGGTAAACACACAGGTGTCTGTAGTCATCCACCGCCCCTATACCAATTTTCTAACAAGGTTGACTCAGGTCCTCTGGATGGATTCTTCTTCCAGACGACCTGACTCAACCTTGTTAGATTTAGCTACATTTATTACTGAGCATGCATCGGGACATAACAATAAACGTGTTTCCAATTCAGACACTGCAGGAGAGTGTACATTTTATTTTTGCTGTTTAACTCTATGGAATTTGGAGTGGTTGGGAAGCCTGAGGACTCTGAACCCCCTGCTGCACATTCTGGAGACTGGTGCTATCGTGTAACATGGGGTCGATGGTGAGGACACAGATGTGGAGATTTCAGGGATTTGTAGAATCGTAGATAAAGTTGCTTTCATCACTTCCACTGGAAGGTTTAGTGCATGAAGATTTCCTCCTACAGCCTGAATCCAAGCACCTTTGGTTACCTGGTTATTCTTGATTTTGTGAATAGTTTGTCTCTTTGTGACCCTGAGGGCACAGCCTTTTGGACAGTGTTCTCATTTTAAGTTGTATGCACATGTTGCACCTGCTGTTTGCACTGATTTCTGATGGTTTGTGCAGGATCTTCCACCTAACTTAAAAATTCATGTTTGTGTTGGACAAATAAGTTAGCATGTTGGGTAAAGGTAAAACGTACCAAGAAGCAGAAAGTAGGACAGAGTCATGTAAACGACTAGTTCAAACTTGTTTTATTGCTGCCTTGAAAGAAGAACAAACTAACGTGTGGGAGGGTTTTTGTGGAAAGGACTCATCGAGGCACGTGGCTGTCTGCTGCATGTCATACATGTCTTTGTGGTTTTCAGTTTTTTTTTTTAGACTTTCAGTCATTTGTAACCTCATCATAGGTAACAGAAAACTTCATGGCACACCGCAATGACTCGTTTCCATTCAGATGTCATATTGTTGTTCCTGATTTTGCAAATTGAAGAAACACAATTTTAAGCATTTTTCTCCAAAACACCTTTTTAAAGTAGTATTTTAGAAGTGATGATAACATTGAAGCTTATTGTGTGAATGCTTATTGAGCATCTTCACCAGCATATCTTATCTCAGCCTTCTGTTACAAATAAATTCACAAAGTGTGAAATGTTACTAAATTGATCTGTTGTTTTTGGTAGTTAATTGTTTAAATTGATTGTTTGTACACTGTTTGTTTTGTTTTTTGGGAAAAAAAGGGGCAGACAAAATAAGAAATGTTTCTTCTTTCTGCCACCTTTCATTTTATGTATTTTGATTTTTTTCTCGCATATTTATGAATTTTCTTTTTCCATTATCTTTTATGTTGTTGTTTTTTAATATGTAAAATGAATAAAACTTAATAAAAAAATAAAAAAAGTCCAGTTGTTTTTGTATTGAACTTTTATTTATTTATTATCATATCCTGGATGACTAAGAATCTTCACCAGCTTATTGAGCATGTATCAAAGTCAAAAGTCAAAGTCAACTTTATTGTCAAAACTGCAACATGTACAGGACATACACAGGATTGGAATTGCATTTCTCTCAGTCCCTTTGGTGCAACAGTAACCATTTAAACACTAAAACATTTAATCAACATAAGCATAAAATGAAATAATAAAAGTGTAATACTGTCCTGAGTTTTTGCATAGTAGTATAAAGGTATAAAAGTTACAGGATCCTTCAGGATCAGGATCCTTATTCACACTTTTGTGATCCTGTTTATATTTATTATTATTCCAACTTTATCTGTTCTGTACGTTTTTCAGCATCTTTCTTGTTCTGCAATTTTTTGTGCTATTTCAACAAATCATGAATCAGAACGTTCAGCTCATTCAGGACAATCCTGCTGCAACTTCTGGTATTGTTGGAACTTTAGCTTTGTTTTTTGTTTTTTCCTAACTTCTTTCTGGTAATTTCAGCTTTTTATGCTCCTTTCAGCTGATTTCTGCAAGTTTCAGCTTTTTTCAGCTTATTTTTTGGCAAATTTAAGCCTTTTTAGTTAAATACACATTTTTTGCACTCATTTCAACTTTTTTCATCTTAATTCAGCAAACGTGCTATCTCCACTTCCTTCTTGTAATTTCATCTTCTTTATGCTTTTTAGATACCTTTCAGCTATTTGTTCCTGCTAGTACAAGCTTTTTTTGTGTGATAATTTCCACTTTTTTGTGCTAATTTCTGCTTCTTTCAGCAAACGTGTTCTTTCTGCTTTCTTCTCCTAATTTAAGCTTGTTCTACTTTTTCAGCTACTTCCCCCCGTATTTTAAACTAATTTCAGCTGTTTTCAGATAAATTCAAGTTTTTGTGGTAATGTCTGCTACTTTCAGCCAAATTAACTTATTTCTGTTAATTTCAGCTTGTTGTGCTCCTTTCAGCTTTTTTCTGCAGTTTAAGCTTGCTCTGCTAGTTCAGCTATTAAGCTGTTTGTGTGCTAAATAGTAGCTTTTTCAGTTAATTCCACATGTTTAGCTCATTTAGCTCCTCTCACTTCCTCATAGTAGTTTCACCTTATTTTTGCCTTTCCAACTATTTTTTAAAATAAATTCAGCTTTTTTAAAATCTAGTTTCATAATTTTTGTGCCAATTTCTGCTTATTTAAACCTAATTCAGCAAATATGTGTTTTTCTGCTTTCTTCTACACTTGTTCTTCCATTTCAGCTCATTTGAGCATGTTTTTAGCTACCGGTAATTTAATTTGTTTTTCACCAAGTTCTTTAGCAATAACACTACATTTTTACAGGAAATGCATTTTCTGTACTCTGCGTTAAATACATTGTCAAACTTTTATTTAGACTGATTTTTTTAAACTTTATACCAATTTTTGAAGCAAAATTGTTGTTTAACTTTTATCTCCAAAATCTTTTGTAGAGCCTATATAAATAAAATTAGAAACTCATTTACAATTTTATTTGAGCAATATTAATTGCAGCAGTAAAAAACAAAACAAAAAAAAAACGTACATACATAAAAATGACCTTTGTATAAAAATATACATACCGTATATGTAATGACTTTGGAAAACAGCTGCCAGTCCAGGTATTTATTGACCTTTTTCTCAATAAATTATTTAAATTATTTTCTCTCTGATTGATTGAACATCCAGAACTTAAACAAACATTCAAGTAGTAAAAAAAAAAAGAAAGAAAAGCAAATATTTTCATAAAGCTACTTCCACTGAAATAAAGCTATGTTTAAAACGATGTAAAATTCAATCATTTCATACCTTCAGAAGAGCAATGTTTTTTTCTGTTTCCTTTAAAAGAAAATGATTCCCGGTACTTGTCTTCTTTAAAACATTTTGCAGTAAGGGCTTCATCAGTCAGTCAGTGATGTTGTAATAATACAAAAACACTTCATATTTTAAATATTTGAAACATTAAAGGATTTTTTGTAACGTTTGAACCCGAAGCGAGTTTAAATCCACCGGTCTCACTGAACTACAACTTTTCGTCAGACGTGTGTTGATTTGGTCCAGCTTCCTCTGCAGCTGCTCCCCAGCTCTTTTTCTTCTAACTTTAATCAGTACGTCTGGGAGCTGCCGGATTTGTGTCAACGTAGCAGAGGAAACCCAACTACTGATTAGTGAAAGATGTTCTGAGAAGCCGAGCTTCGAAGTTCCACCCTGTATTTTTCCTTTTGATGGCAGCTTGTGCATAATTCGATGCAGAGATTTCATCTTGATTTTATGACGACTGAAGAAAGCCGGGATGATTTCTTTTAGGCACTCTGCTCCGTCTGCAAAGGATAGAGACGGTCAAACAAAAACCCCGGCTACACAGAAGAGACAATCACAGAACATTTATTGTAATGTTTAAATAGCATAAAGTCATTTTGTGTTTAACTAACAATAGAAAATGAAAGAAAAATCTGAAGTTGTCACCAGTTAATGATTAGGATCACATTTAGATGTAGAAGTGAAAGTACTATAAATAGCTGGTCTTGGTTTTCTAAATAAAGGTCAAAATATGTTGGCTGGCTATTGTTTGCAATTTCTTTTTATTCAGACTTAGTCACAACAAAAATCCAGAAGTGGTAACTGGATCTATAATTTTCAAGTCAAATTAAAAAAAATACTTTAAAGATGCTGTTCACAAATATGTCAGGTGTTTATTACTAAGAAAAATGTATTTACTGTGTGAAAACATGAACAAAGTGTTAAAATGCAAAACTTGTTACAAAGATGCAAAAATGAAGCAAGACAAATAAAAAAATAGAATCCACTAAATCAAACAACAGGACTAAAATAAGCATCATAATTATTTTAGCATCTCATTTCTCTTATTATTTTTTACTTTATTATATTTTACTTAGGCAGCACGGTGGCACAACTGGTAGAGCTGCTGCCTCTCAGCGAGAAGGTTGCCGGTTCAAATCCCGGTCCGGGGCCTTTCTGGGTGGAGTTTGCATGTTCTCCCCGTGCATGCGTGGGTTTCCTCCGGGTACTCCGGTTTCCTCCCACAGACCAAAAAACATGCTTGTTAGGCTGATTGGTGACTCTAAATTGACCCTAGGTGTGAGTGAGAGAGTGGATGGTTGTTTGGTGTGAGTGAGACAGGTCCCTCTTGTAAATGAGTCCCCGTGACTCAACGAGGCTAGCCTGTATAAATAAAGGTTGAATGAATTTTGGGCTGTTCCCTCTTCAGGGATAACCACAGTGAGTCAATCTCTCCTCGTTCTGTCCTCTGCGTCCTCTGTCTTCACTCCAACGACCTCCATGTCCTTTCTAACTGCATCCATATATCTCCTCTTTGTCTTTTTCCTGGCAGCTGCATTTATAACATCCTTCTACCAATATATCTGCTGTCCATCCTCTGGACATGTCCAGACCATCTCAATCTGGCCTCGCTTTATCTCCCAGCCATTCAACCTGTGCTGTACCTCTGATCAACTCAAATCTTATCCATCATTGTAGGAGAACCTCAACATCTTCATTCATTCATTCAAGTCATTTTTCATGACCAAAGGTGAGGGTTAGAACGTACGTAGACAGACCAGTAAATCAAAAGCATTGCCTTTTCGACTCTACTCTTTCTTTACCACAGCTGATCCATCTCCGGTTCCATTCTACCATCACTCATGAACAAGATGCCCAGATACAGTACTTGAACCCCGCCAACTGAGGTTCAGGTTCTTCCCCCAAACCCAATGGGGCATTCCATGTGCAACCTCTTGAGAACCATAGTCTCAGACTTAGAGAAACTGACTCTCATCCTAGCCACTTTACATTTGGCTTTGAAATACCCCAGTGCATGCTGAAGGCCTTGACCAGAAGATGCCAACAGAACCACACAATCTTCATAAAACAGCGATGAGACCATGAGGTTCCCAAACAGACATCCTTTTCATTTGTAGGACAGCGCCTTGAGATTCTTCCATGAACACCGCAAACAGGATAAGAGACAAGGATCAGCATTGGTGGAGTTCAACCCACAACAAGAACAAGCTTTGTGCTGTGACAAGAATGCAAACACAGCACCTGCTTCAGTTTTGAAAACTGGATAGCCCTTAAAAGCAACCCAGGCAGTCCATATTCCCACAACAACCTGCAGAGAATCCCTGGGGGAATATGATCATAAGCCTTCTCCAGGTCCAAAAAGACACATGTAAACTGGAGAGACAAACTCCCATGACCCTTTTAGCAATTTTTCCAAGGGCAATGCTATGGTCCACTGTTCCATGACCAAGATGAAAGCCACACCGTAACTCCTGAATCTGAGGATCGACAATTGTCAGAGTCTTCCTTCCGACACCCTGGAGTAAACTTTGCTGAGGAGGATAAGAAGTGTGATCCTGCAATAGTTATAACTTACTTTCTGGACCTCCTTTAAAAAAACGAAAACAACACCTTGTTTTGCTTTTCCACAGGTGTTGTCTCTGTCCTTCAGGCACAGTTGGAAAGACATGTCCACCATGACTGCCCCACAACATCCGGAAGGGTGATTGTCCTTCATCCCTGGCACTGGCATCCACCAGAGGCAGACATGTCAGGTGCCAATGACCTTCAAGTCACAGCTCCTAAAAGCCATATCTGCAACAGAAACCCTGAAGTTGCCCCGTTCAGATTCAAAGTCCTCTCCCATTTCATGTGAAAAACTCTTGAAGGTGTGATTTGAACATCACATGGACATGGGGCTCCACCAGACATTCCCCGTTCACCCTTACTACGGTATGTGTTTCTGTTTACCAGGTCTGTCCAGCAGTCTCCCCAGCCACTCGACCCAACTCCCCACCAAGTGGTGATCAGTTGACCACTCTGCCCCTCTCCTTATCTGACCTGTCCTGGTACTAAGTACACTTATGGGCCACCCTATGCTCAAACATGGTGCTTGTTATGAACAGCCCATACATAGCACAGATGACCAATAACAGACCACCATCTGGGTTCAGATCAGGGAGGCTGTTCTTCCTAAATGCCACTTTTGGGCATTCAGGTCACCCAGCCTGATACATTGTCAGTAAAAAAATAGGGAATCTTCAGATGGCATCCCTTCCAGGACACCATCCAGAAACTCCAAGAAGGCCAGGTAATCTGTTTGTTGCATAGCACAAACCACAGTCAGAATCTTCCCTCCTCCAACCTGAAGCTGTTTTGGAATGTTTGGTCAAAGTTTATGTTTTTATACCTTATCTGTTCAGCTGAGCTCACAAACTCGGAGGTGACCCTGGAGCGTCAGCTGCACGCTGTAGCCTCCCAGCTCCTCATCCAGCTCTCCCTGCTATAACCCAAACATATGGTTCATGGACAGAGCTAGCATTCTCAGCCATACAAGTTATACAATATCCATAAACATTGACCAAACATTCCTTGACAGAAGCCTCAGAGGCAGCCCTGTCCTGCCCATCTCTGAAAATCTTTATCGTTGCTCATTGTCTCACAGTTCCATTCAAATAGTAACGTTACGTGGATTTTTATTTTATTTTATTCCATACGTGCAACACTTTATATCTGGTTTCATTAATACCTAATAACTTATTTCACGTTAATAATAATTTACCAATGTCCTTTTGTAATACTTAATGGTATACCAGTTATGGCTGGTCATTGGTATACCAGTTATGCCTAGTTCTTTTTCATTCCCTTAGAAACTCTTACCTTTGACCTCCTCACATTTTGCGCACACACTGTCGTGCCAGGCAGAGCCCTTCAGCACTAGCTTCAGCCCAGCATCACTGCAACGCTTGTGCTGTCCACAGCCATCGTGGGCAGAGGAAACATCGGAGAAGGTGTTGTTGGAGCAAATGTGGCACACCGTGTTCTTGTCGGCTGTACCTGTAGGAGAATAAGTAAGTAAAACTTTATTCATATAGCACTTTAAAAAAAATCAAAGTGCTTTGACAAACAAAATAAAGAAAAAGTGCACAAAACATATTGAAGTAATGGCAGATTTAAAAAGATGAGTTTTTAGCTGGCCTTTAAAAGAAGCCACTGAGTCACTGATTGGAGAGTTTGAGGAAGAGAGTTCCAGAGTCTTGGAGCCAGAGATGAAAAGGTGCTGTCTCTTTTATTTTTCTGTTTTGTCTGTGGGACAATCAGCAGGTCTTGAGCACAGGACCTCAAAACCCTGATAGGAGTATAGGGATGTAAAAGTTCCTAGATGTATATTGGTGTCTGTCCATGTGGCGCTCGCCAAGTCAAAACCAAAACCTTGAAGTCCACTGGATAATGAACTGGGAGCCAATGGAGTTGCTTTAGAAGTGGAGTTATATGACAACTTTTGAAGATTAGTCAGGAGTCTAGCAGCAGCAGCATTCTGTACAGACTGCAACCGGTTTACAGAGGTTTTGGTTAAACAAGTGTACAGTGCATTACAAAAATCCAGGCAAGACGAAACAAAAGCATGAATTAACATTTCCAGTTCTGGACGAGAAACAACATGGCTAAGCTTGGCAATACTGTGTATTTTGAAGATGGTAGAATCATGAACGAATCAGAGACTTTATATGAGTAAAACCTGAGCCAAAGTTTATCCCATGATTTCTAACCAAGGATTTAGTAAAATGACCAAGAGGCTCAATGATCTGTTTCATCATTGCACTTTTTTTTTTCTGGAGCCAAGATGGTTACTTCAGTTGTTCCTCTGTTTAGCTGGAGAAAACTCTCAGTCATCCAGCTTTTAACTGAACCCAAACAGTTAAGTAAAATGTGCAGTTTTGAAAGTTCATTTGGAAGAAAGGAAAGATACAACTGGATGTCATCAGCATAATGATAGGAGATGTCCATAAGATGGTGTAGTGGCAGGGCTTTTGACTTGGGACCCGAAGGACGCGGGTTCGCGTCCCGGCCACTACACACCTTGGGGTGTCTATGAGTGCACATCTAATTCTCCAGCTCCCCGGGCGCTTTCTATGGCTGCTCACTGCACCATGCACCTGGTAGGTGGTTGGGTTAAATGCAGAGACGAATTTCGTCTGTGTATGGGAAACATACGCAGATGACAGGAAAAGACATTATTATTATTATAAAACATGCAAGTATTGGACCAAGAGGGAGCAGAAACAGCAATGGACCCAAAACAGAACCCTGAGGAACACCAAAATAAACAGGGTCAGGAATCACATGTTGTCTTGATTTAAATAATAATAATAATAAATAAAAATAAAATAAAAGCATTTCAAAGTTGCTACCTTTAAAATAAACATTATACCAACTGGATACAAACACAACCCGGGATAAATAGCAAAAGAGCAACACCTCAATGCTAAATGGTAGATACATGTTTAGACACAGTGGTTACATTACTGCTTTTAACGTCCAGAGGCCCACGCTTTTGTTTCTAATAAGTTACAGTCAATAACTAGACTTTGTCCTGGTACAGGAAGTTGTTTTAGAAAAATAATGATGTCCTGAGGAGAGGTTTGTTTTTGTATTTGTTTTCTTTGCAATTTGGGTCAGTAGTTCCCATTAAATCTAAAAACTTAATTTCAGCTTATATGATAAGCAGTTCTCTAACAAATGAATAAATGTCTTCAAATGAAGACACTGGGTCATCTTGGAAGCTCTTTCTGTTGCCACCATGGACACAATGTTTGGTTAGAGTCAAACTGTGAACATAGAGGTGAGGCTGGCTGATTGAATTTTATAAGCAGGGCTATCTTTAAAGGCAAAGTCATACCTACTTTTACACTGGTTCTATTATTTCATTTTTAGAATTTATATTTTCAAAATTGGGACATTTTTTTAACAAAATTTGTTCAAAGTGAATGAATTTGATTTACCATATTAGCCCGAAATGGATGGATTAGGATTCATTTGCACTAAAACAGCTTAAACAGGAGCAGATTTAATCCTCTCATTTATTCTGCTGTGCTTGGATACAGGTAGTCCTCGACTTACGATGTTTCAGACTTCCGTCACGCATTTCATAAAAAAAAAATATTTTTTATAAATAAATAAATGTACAGTACTGTACAGTTACCAAGCACTTAGTCTATCCTAACAGTTTTTAAAGATGAAGGAGTGAGTTGAATTGTCTCCCTCCTCCCTAGCAGGCTCCATTCACATTCATTCAACCTTTATTTATACAGGCTAGCCTCATTGAGCCATGGAGACTAATTTACAAGAGGGACCTGTCTCACTCATACCTAGGGTCAATTTAGAGTTACCAATCAGCCTAACATAAAGGGAGCTAGCTCCCTTTATGTGAAAGGGAGACAATTCAACTCACTCCTTCATCTTTAAAAACTGTGTTAGGATAGGCTAAGTGCTTGGTAACTGTACAGTACTGTACATTTATTTATTTACGTATTTAAAAAAAAAATTTTTTTTGTATGTGATCCGACTTATGACAATTTCGTGTTACTAACGGTCTGTAGGAACGGAACTCGTTCGTAAGTCGAGGACTATGTACTTTTCAAAGCTGCACATACCTGGTATGAGAACCCCCTGTCCGGACGGGCACGCGCTGTGCTGGAAGCACATGTCGTGCTCGTGGTTGTAGTAGTAGCCCTGCTTGCACTCGCACTGACAGTTGCTGTGTGCGGTGCATTTCTTCTTCACCACCTGGTTCCGTCCGCACACCCCGCAGCGCAAGCACGTGGGGATGTAGTTCCACAGCTCCGTGAAGGAACCCTCCGGACACGGAGCGCACTGGCTGCTTTGGACCGACGAGCAGCGCGCGCGCAGGAACTTCCCTGGAGGACAGCGGTCACACCGCAGGGACATGCCGGTGATCGGATCCCAGTGCTGGAAGGTCGGTGGAGAAGAGGTTATCAGCCAGGGGCGCACGGAGAACAGCAGCAGCAGCAGAACGGACACACGGCGCTGGAAAGAAGAAGAAGAAGAAGAAAACTTGATTTGAGCACAAATGAGTGTGAACTCTGAGGAAAACAGTCTGACAATGAAAGTTCTTTATCACATCCTGTCTCCACCTACCATCGTGGATGGAGTCAGACCTGCAGTCTGTCTGGTGATGCTCGCTCTGCCCTCTCTTTATAGCTCAACCATCACGGAAATAAATACTGTAGGGAGTTTTAGACTGTTAATACATGCAGTTTGAACTTTATTGACTTTTCTGGTCACACGTTATGACTGACTGGAAGAGGAAGCAGAGACGATGGGGTGGATGGCTCAGAGGCAAGCAGAATTAAACAAGTACAACCCCAAAATAAATCAAAGAACTCATTTAAATAAGTGATGTTGGACTGAGTCTTCTGAGCTGCTGCTCAGAAAAGCTTCATTCACATCTGGTCAGGGGTGGCTGGCCAATAGGGGGCGCTAGGGCGCCACCCCACTGGAACTTCTGGACCATTTTACATTGAAGACTTAAAAAAAATAATAATAAAAATGAAACAATAAAATGAAAATATTTTGAAATATATGCATATATGTTTTTAGTTGTCTAGGATAAATATTTTATGAGTAATGATGAGTTATATGGTGAGGGACGAGACAAAGCGCAGCCCACAAGACCCCTTATGATGAGTAATATAAATGGAAACAATGTTCCCTCGCCCGGACGCGGGTCACCGGGGCCCCACTCTGGAGCCAGGCCCGGAGGAGGGGCACGTTGGCGAGCGCCTGGTGGCCGGGCTTTCACCCATGGAGCTCGGCCGGGCACAGCCCGAAGAGGAGACGTGGGTCCCCCTTCCCATAGGCTCACCACCTGTGGGAGGGGCCAAAGGGGTCGGGTGCATTGTGGAATGGGTGGTGGCCGAGGGCGGGGACCCTGGCGGTCTGATCCTCGGCTACAGAAGCTGGCCATTGGGACATGGAATGTCACCTCTCTGGTGGGGAAGGAGCCTGAGCTAGTGTGTGAGGTTGAGAGGTTCCGGCTAGAAATAGTCGGACTCACCTCAACGCATGGCTCTGGCTCTGGAACCAGTTTCCTTGAGAGGGGTTGGACACTCTTCCACTCTGGAGTTGCCCCTGGTGAGAGGCGCCGAGCAGGAGTGGGCATACTTGTTGCCCCCCATCTCGGTGCCTGTACGTTGGGGTTCACCCCGGTGAACGAGAGGGTAGCCTCCCTTCGCCTACGTGTGGGGGGACGGGCTCTGACTGTTGTTTGTGCCTATGCGCCAAACGGCAGCGCAGATTACCCACCCTTTTTGGAGTCCTTGGAGGGGGTATTGGAGGGTGCGCCTCCTGGGGACTCCCTTGTTCTGCTGGGGGACTTCAACGCTCACGTGGGCAATGACAGTGAGACCTGGAGGGGTGTGGTTGGGAGGAACGGCCCCCCTGATCTGAACCCGAGTGGTGTTCTGTTGTTGGACTTCTGTGCTCGTCATGGATTGTCCATAACGAAACACCATGTTCAGGCATAAGGGTGTCCATATGTGCTCTTGGCACCAGGACACCCTAGGTCGTAGTTCAATGATCGACTTTGTTGTCGTCTCATCTGATCTGCGGCCGCATGTCCTGGACACTCGGGTGAAGAGAGGGGCGGAGCTGTCAACTGACCACTACCTGGTGGTGAGTTGGCTCCGATGGTGGGGGAGGATGCCGGTCAGACCTGGCAGACCCAAACGTATTGTGAGGGTCTGCTGGGAACGTCTGGCAGAGTCTCCCGTAAGACGGAGCTTTAACTCCCACCTCCGGGAGAGCTTTGAACACGTTCCGAGGGAGGCGGGGGACATTGAGCCCGAGTGGGCCATGTTTCGCGCCTCTATTGTCGAGGCAGCTTATCGGAGTTGTGGCCGCAAGGTTGTTGGTGCCTGTCGTGGTGGCAACCCTCGAACCCGGTGGTGGACACCGGCGGTGAGGGATGCTGTCAAGCTGAAGAAGGAGTCCTATTGGGCCTTTTTGGCCTGTGGGACCCCGGAAGCAGCAGATAGGTACCGGCAGTCCAAGCGGCATGCGGCTCGGGTGGTTGCTGAGGCAAAAACTCGGGCGTGGGAGGAGTTCGGAGAGGCCATGGAGAATGACTTCCGTACGGCTTCGAGGCGATTCTGGTCCACCATCCGGCGTCTCAGGGGGGGAAAGCGGTACGCGACCAACACCATTTATGGTGGGGATGGCGTGCTGTTGACCTCAACTCGGGATGTTGTGAGTCGGTGGGCGGAATACTTCGAAGACCTCCTCAATCCTACTGGCACGTCTTCCACTGAGGAAGCGGAGCCTGGGGACTTTGGATCGGGCTCTCCAATCTCTGGTGCGGAGGTCGCCGAGGTGGTTAAAAAGCTCCGCGGTGGCAAGGCTCCGGGGGTGGATGAGATTCGTCCTGAGTTCCTTAGGGCTCTGGATGTTGTGGGGTTGTGTTGGCTTACGCGACTCTGCAATATCGCGTGGACATCGGGGGCAGTTCCCTTGGATTGGCAGACTGGGGTGGTGGTTCCCCTATTCAAAAAGGGGGACCGTAGGGTGTGTTCCAACTATAGAGGGATCACACTCTTAAGCCTCCCTGGTAAGGTCTATTCAGGGGTTCTGGAGAGGAGGGTCCGTCGGATAGTCGAACCTCGGATTCAGGAGGAGCAGTGTGGTTTTCGTCCTGGTCGTGGAACACTAGACCAGCTCTACACCCTCAACAGGGTCCTGGAGGGTGCGTGGGAGTTTGCCCAACCAGTTTACATGTGCTTTGTAGACTTGGAAAAGGCATTCGACCGCGTCCCTCGGGGGGTTCTGTGGCGGGTACTCCGGGAGTATGGGGTACCAGGCCCATTGATATGGGCTGTTAGGTCCCTGTACGACCGGTGTCAGAGCTTGGTCCGCATTGCCGGCAGTAAGTCAGGCTCGTTTCCGGTGAGAGTTGGACTCCGCCAAGGTTGCCCTTTGTCACCGATTCTGTTTATAACTTTTATGGACAGAATTTCTAGGCGCAGCCAAGGTGTTGAGAGGATCCGTTTTGGTGGCCTTAGAATCGCTTCTCTGTTTTTTGCAGATGATGTGGTCCTATTGGCTTCATCAGCTCGTGATCTACAGCTTTCACTGGAGCGGTTTGCAGCTGAATGCGATGCGGCCGGGATGAGGATCAGTTCCTCCAAATCCGAGGCCATGGTCTTGAGCCGGAAAAGGGTAGCGTGCCCTCTCCGGGTCGGGGAGGAGGTCCTGCCCCAAGTGGAGGAGTTTAAGTATCTCGGGATCTTGTTCACGAATGAGGGAAAACTGGAGCGTGAGATCGATAGGCGGATAGGTGCAGCGTCCGCAGTGAAGCGGGCGCTGTACCGGTCTGTCGTGGTGAAGAGAGAGCTGAGTCAAAAGGCAAAGCTCTCAATTTACCGATCGATCTACGTTCCCACCCTCATCTATGGTCATGAGCTTTGGGTTATGACCGAAAGAACAAGATCTCGGATACAAGCGGCTGAAATGAGTTTTCTCCGCAGGGTGGCTGGACTCTCCCTTAGAGATAGGGTGAGAAGCTCAGTCATCCGGGAGGGACTCGGAGTAGAGCCGCTGCTTCTCCACATCGAGAGGAGCCAGTTGAGGTGGCTCGGGCATCTGGTTAGGATGCCTCCTGGACGCCTCCCTGGTGAGGTGTTCCGGGCATGTCCCACCGGGAGGAGACCCAGAGGAAGACCCAGGATACGCTGGAGGGACTATGTTTCTCGGCTGGCCTGGGAACGCCTTGGGATTCCCCCAGAGGAGCTGCTCCAAGTGGCTGGGGAGAGGGAAGTCTGGGCCTCCCTACTTAGGCTGCTACCCCCGCGATCCGACCCCGGATAAGCGGGAGAAAATGGATGGATGGATGGATGGATGATGAGTTATATTGTTTGTTTCCAAAAACGTTTTCTGATTGGTGACGTATTTCCTGTTTTGGGGGCGCATGAATCTTATCCATAGACTGTCGTTATAAATGGCGCATGCGCAGTTATTCCACAACATTACAAAAGAATGGTAAGATGCTCGGCACAGTTTTCACCGCCCTGCACACGTCCAACGTGAGCTCTACCTACCGATAGCGTGTTTCCGTCCGTTTATTTATTTATTTAATTTAAAAACAAAAATAAAATTCTGGAAAATGAGCCGTGTGGTCAGTGACTCAAGTAGACTTGCTCAGGTAAGTTTTAAATCATTGAAAGCCCTTTATCTAATGTCTATTTGCATTTCTGACTGATATGCCTCTCAAATTTTAAATGGCTGTTTGCGAAAAAAGCCTTCAGCTGACTGTTTATTCTAAAAGTGGCAACTAGTGAATTTGTTTTTGGAGCTAGCATGCTAATGCTAGCCTTTATCTAATGCTTATATTATTATATTACCATTCCTGACTAATATTCTTTCCACTTTTAGGTGCTCTGTTTGTGATAAAAGCCTTCAGCTGACTGTTTATTCTAAAAGTGGCAACTGGTGAGTTAGTTTTTTTCTTTGTTTGTGGAGTTAGGTTGCCAGCGCAGGTTATTGTATAGTATTGGACTCTGATGTCTACATTTATTTTAATTTGCTTATAAAAAATGATCAAACATTAATAATTGTATATACTAAATGTCACGTGTGGTGTTTTACTATTTCTTAACACTGTACTGATCTGGAGAATGGAAACAAAGCCTCTTGCAAGTAGAAATGCAGAAATGTTTTAATCTCACTTATTTTCCTTTCTATAATTTATATATAATTTATTTATTTATATATTTTTTTGTTTGTTCTTTGTTGTTTTAGTGAGTCAAATTGGCACTTCTCATCCTGAGCATTTAATTGTTCTGTTGACCTTGTATTAATCTGCATTTGATTAAAAAATATATTTGAACTTGGAAAAAAAAATCATTTTGGAGAAATAG
>JBBPBX010002766.1:65373-81259 GCA_038048925.1 Garcialebias charrua | reverse complement strand
TCATGAAACGCTTAAAATTTCCCATTTTAAGAATATTTTTAACCTTCTAGGAACCTTATTTGATGTATTACACAAACATCTGTATACAAGGGCGTAGATTTCATCTCATTATTGGGGGGACCATAAACAGGGAAATTTTTTAAGAGCAATTTTGGGGGGGTCGGCAAAGTTACAGTGAAATGTAATGCAAAATGTACAGAGGGAAGTTTATCCAAACTGCATGCATATACTATGCAGAATAATCAACAATAATATTGATTTAAATGGCATGTATTTTATTTAGTAGTCTTAATACTACTATTAATCAGTACAATAGTGACACTCATTACTCTTGTTAAAAAATGTAATGTGTTCAATCTGCAGTACAATAGACGACAAATAATGACAAGTGGCAAAATGAGAATTTTGCAAAATAGGTCCCCTCTAAATATTGTTTAAATTTCAGTTTGGCTTGTATTCATAGATTGCTGTGGTCAGTGTCACTGATAATCTGGTACCACACCTTCCCAAAATCTTAAAGCTTAAAAAGAAAACAGTTTTCAAGGAGAAGAAATACTTTAATGCAGGGGTCACCAAACTTTTTGAGACTGAGAGCTACTTCAGTGGAACCAAGAGGCACAAAGGTCCACTTGTTCGTTCCAAACAAATTTGCATGGTTCAACTTTAATTATAGTATTAATAATAATACATTTACATACATGTGAATATATGACTGCCTGATCACATCTGATCTGGTCTGTATTATTAAAGACTCCACACAATGATTTAGCTTGGTAAATATGATCAATTATTATTGATAATTACCAGTAGTGATTAGAACTCTCAATCAAGAACTTGAGTCCTCAGTTTGAATAATGTTTTGGTTCTTCTGTGCAAATGTAAATTGTTCTTAGCTTTGACTGGGAGTGTGGATGGTTGTTTGTCTCTTTGTCTGTCTCTGTGATGGACTGGAGACGTGTCCTGGGTGTCTCTGGTGACCTGTCCTGGGTGTCCCTGCCTTCACACAAAAGCAGCTGAGATTGGTTCCAGTCCTAAACAAGGGGGCATAATGGATTACTTATTAACTGATATTTAAACATAAACACTATTTCTTTTATGTTAAACTCAATCTGTAACATTTGAAATTCGTTGTATTTTATAAATATTTTATTAACTGTTTTGTAGAAATGAACACGTTTGTAACATTCATTCAAAATATGCCTTAACAAATCTGTAGCATTTTTTAAGAACCTATTAAGAATAAAATGTTCCAGTTGCAGATACAAAATATCAATAATGTAATATAATAAACAGTGACATTTTTTAATTAACCATGTGACATAAGTATTGATCCTCAACATTTTTTATAATAATAATTTAAAGCCCTTAAAACAACCACAGCTGCAACAAAGTGCTACACATATGAAATCATTTTAACTAATCATCACATCTTCTCTACTCTTTTTAAATTAATTATCTTTCACATATTTTATCATTACTTCTTTCAAGAGCTCCACACCTGAAAATATGATGAATGTGAATCCATCCTGCTCAAAGCTGCGCTGACATTCTTCTGTCTGTTGCAAGCCAACAGGGAGCTAGTTAGCATTGAAGCTAGTGTGTTAGCTGATGAAGTGTCGCTCCTCGTGTTTTGCTGTTGCTACAGCCACTAATGAGACACAGACACACTTGTCTTTCAACACTGTGAAAGACCTTTTCCTCCCAGTCACTGTCACCTATGTTTTAAGTAGCTACTTACGTTAGTACTTTGTGCAGCAGCTCACTCCCCACCAGTGTTGGGAATGTTACTTCAAAAAAGTAATTAATTATAGTTACTAGTTACTTCGCCCAAAAAGTAACTGAGTTAGTAACTGAATTACTCACCTATAAAAGTAATTAGTTACCAGGGAAAGTAACTATTGTTTGTTTGGTTGGTTTAAGTTTAGATATATCTACGAATTTTAAGTAGAAATAATTACAGCACCTCAACAGAACATGACTGGTTGACATACTATACTTCAAGTTTTTTCTTCATTGCAAAATACAGGTTAACAAAATAATATAACAATTGTGTTTTCAGCTCTATGTGCACCCTGTACTGTTCAAGTGTTTTCTTAGAAATAAAAGTAAACAGTTAAAATAAGTGCTTTGTAGTGTAAAATAAAATCAAACCCTCACACAACTGGTTCTTCAAGAATTTTCTTAAAAACAAAAGAACCATTTTCACAATATGAAGTACTTTTAAAACAGTACTGAAAAGCTGAATTACCTGAGCAGTTGATGCTTCATCAGATCAGATTACGACGGACGTAGACGCTCCGGGACATAATGTACACTTCACATGCACGTTCTTGCCTTTTACCTCAAGGAGAGTAAAGTAATTTCTGTATTTCCACTTTGAAAACGCCAACTTTCCCTCCAGACTCGCCATTGCTGCCAGACTTCTGTTTCAGCAGCGCGTGACGTGTGTGAGCAGAACAACAAAACCGATTGGCTGACCTCTAACTGACACTCTACCTTAGCCAATCAGCATCATCCTTATTGTTTCGCCCCTCCCTCCCCTCTGCTCCCACGTCTATGCTCCTACCCTCCTTCCCCTCTGCTCCATCCCCCTCCACCCTCCCTCACCAAGGGGAAAAAACGTAAACAAACAGCACGAGAGCCTGCGCGCAGAAGACTGAAAGTAACGTACCCCCATTTAGTGTTTGTAACGGTAACGGCGTTGTAACGATAGACATAGTAACTACTTAGATTACCCGTTAATGAAAAAAAGAACTCCGTTTGTAACGCCGTTTATTTGTAACTCCGTTATTCCCATCACTCCCCACCCAGCGGCTCCCCGAGCCTGTGACCTCCGCTGCTCTTGTTGTTCCTTGTAAACATTGGACTAAACCATTTGCCAACAGAGAAGGGGGGGTGGGCAAAATTTCCTTTTTTTTTCTTAGAATAATGGCGGATTTCTCTCTTTTTTTGCCTTTTTATATTTATATTGTTTAAAGACACGATTTCCTTTATTGAATTATTGGGGGGGACAGATCTATATTTCCCCAAGATTGGGGGGGTCCGGACCCCCCCGACCCCCCCAGGATCTACGCCTATGTCTGTATATGACTGTTTCTATAAAGTGCACGTGTTTTATTTCAGTGCTGATGTGCTCAGCGGGTCAGTCAATGAACCGTTGGAGCTTGGAGGAGCTGGTGAAGAGAGATCCTGAAAACTTCCTCATTCTGTTGCAACAGATCATCACAAAGACAAAAGAGGTAATGACACAAGGAGTGCATCATGTCACGGTACAGGTAGTCCCCGATTTACGAGCGCTCTGATCTACGAGGTTCCAGACTTACGAGCTGGCGAATTATTGGAAAAAACGCAAAAAATACTGAGTTTTCCTGTGTTTTTTCACCACAGTTCGTTAGCTAAACATGTGGACACACGTTTCCGATCATTTTTATGCACTCATAAGCAGTTTTTCGATGAAAAACGAGTGTTTGTAGTCGCGCTAGCAAAACCGTTCCAATTTACGAGCGGATTTCCGGACTTACGAGAAGCGTGGCGGCCGTTCCAAATTACGAGATTTCCGGTTTACGAGCGCCTCGTTGTAACGGATCTCGCTCGTAAATCGGGGACTACCTGTATTTAATGAATGCAGTAAATGTTACAGTCTTGTTGTGTGTGTGTGTGTGTGTGCTCAGGTTCAGGAGCAGTGCCAGTATGAGCTGGTGGTTCCCCTCGCCATCATGTTCACCTCCACTCTTCTGCAGGTACAGTTTGTCCACACCCAGGTGAACCTTTTTGTCCCTTCTTGAACAACTCAGTGTTGGACATCACGTGTGAAAACAGGCTCAGTTCAACGTCGCGCTTCCTCTATTCAGACCACAATGACATCAGTTTAAGGTGTGTGCTGTGACAGTTGCAACAGTACCTAAAGTATCAAGTAGAGTACTTAAAGTACTAAATTTCCTGACCCCGCAAGAACCAGTGTTAAATAATTATAAAACCTCCAATCTGTGTAGATTTACTTCTGGGTGCAACGTAAGCAAATAGTGGTAATCAGTGATTTTTAGTTTAGCAGCCGATATGTTAAGTTCTGAAATGTGCCGTAAAAGTATTTTTGGTTGTTGCTTTGGTTGTTGTGTGATGAGAAAAACAAACAAAATAAACAAAACCGAAACATTGCAATTAAGACACACAGCATCACAATTAAACTTCAGGACCACACATCAGTCCAGAGTGTGAGAACGACAAATGACATGTCTCGTTAAGAAAATGAGCAGAATTCATCGCAGTTCTCTCACATTAATTTTGAAATATTTTATTGAAAGGACTTGTTAGCCTCAAGTTTCACAAATTATTATGATTTTAAAGACATATTGTTGCAGGAGTACTTGATACAATCTGAAGGCCCAGACGTCTTGACAGAAGTACAGTATCTCCTCATCTACAAACCAGATTCCAAAAAAGTTGGGACACTAAACAAATTGTGAATAAAAACTGAATGCAATGATGTGGAGGTGCCAACATCTAATATTTTATTCAGAATAGAACACAAATCACAGATCAAAAGTTTAAACTGAGAGAATGTATCATTTTAAGGGAAAAATATGTTGTTTCAAAATTTCATGGCGTCAACAAATCCCAAAAAAGTTGGGACAAGTCCATTTTTACCACTGTGTGGCATCCCCCCTTCTTCTTACAACACTCAACAGACGTCTGGGGACAGAGGAGACCAGTTTCTCAAGTTTAGAAATAGGAATGCTCTACATTCATGTCTAATACAGGCCTCTAACTGTTCAATCGTCTTGGGCCTTCTTTGTTGCACCTTCCTCTTTATGATGCACCAAATGTTCTCTATAGGTGAAAGATCTGGACTGCAGGCTGGACATTTCAGTACCGGATCCTTCTCCTACGTAGCCATGATGTTGTGATTGCTGCAGAATGTGGTCTGGCATTATCTTGTTGAAAAATGCAGGGTCTTCCCTGAAAGAGATGACGTCTAGATGGAGCATATGTTGTTCTAGAACCTGAACATAGTTCTCTGCATTAATGGTGCCTTTCCAGACATGCAAGCTGCCCATGCCACAAGCGCTCATGCAACCCCATACCATCAGTGATGCAGGCTTCTGAACGGAGCGTTGATAACAACTTGGGCTATCCTTGTCCTCTCTGGTCTGGATGACATGGCGTCCCAGTGTTCCATAAAGAACTTCAAATCGTGACTCATCTGACCACAGAACAGTCTTCCATTTTGCCACACTCCATTTTAAATGACCCCTGGCCCAGTGCAAACGTCTGAGCTTGTGGAGCTTGCTTAGAAATGGCTTCCTCTTTGCACTGTAGAGTTTCAGCTGGCAACGGCGGATGGCACGGTGGATTGTGTTCACTGACAATGCTTTCTGGAAGTATTCCTGAGCCCATTCTGTTATTTCCTTGACAGTGGCATTCCTGTTTGAGGTGCAGTGACGTTTAAGGGCCCGGAGATCACGAGCATCCAGTAGAGTTTTACGGCCTTGACCCTTACGCACAGCGATTGTTCCAGATTCTCTGAATCTTTTGATGATGTTATGCACGGTTGATGATGATAACTTAAAAGTCTTTGCTATTTTATGCTGGGTAACACCATTCTGGTATTGCTGCACTATCTTTCTGCGCAACAATGGTGGAATTGGTGATCCTCTTATGCCGGGTACCGACAAAACGTGTTTCGGGCAGCGGAAGCGGCCGGTTTACATTGAAAGTCTATGTGGAGACGCGTCGAGGTGCGTCGAATCGTGAAGCGACGCGTTTGAGTGTTTGAAGCGGCGCGGCAGTTCATTTCCGCGCACGCGACGCAGCCGAAGCGTCAAGCAGCCAAAGTTCGCCTAGTTGACCTTTGGCTGCTCGACGCGTCGCAGCAACCAATCGGGAGAGACTCTGCTATGTGATGACGCAACGAAAACTGACTTTTTAAACTTACCCCATCGAGCCTCCATGACGAAACCAGCCTCCGGTAAGAAACTTGGCATTTTTACAGTTGCCGCTGTCCACTCGAGCGTACGATCACCCCAAACATAAAAAAAAAACATTTAAATCTCAACAAAGGCTTTTGGAGCTGCAGTTCGGCTCGTAGAAAACCCACTCAAGTGTTAACGAGGCTCAGGAACAGCTGATTTTATCTGCCCGGTGTGCATGAAATGAACAACCTGACCGGAAAAGGAGCCAGACCCCCTCCTCTGCCTCCTCCCAGTGCGCGTCATCAGACGCGTCTTCAGTGTGAACAGTGACAAGCGGCCAAAAGGGGACGGCAGGAGCGTTTTGACGCGTTTGGTCGGTACCCGGCATTACCATCTTGGCTTCTGAGAGACACTGACACTCTGAGAAGCTCTTTTTATACCCAGTCATGTTGTCAATTGACCTAATTAGTGTTAGTTGGTCTTCCAGCTGTTCGTTATATGCTCAATTTCCTTTTTCCAGCCACTTATTGCTACTTGTCCCAACTTTTTTGGGATTTATTGACACTGTGAAATTTTGAATCAACATCTTTTTCCTTTAAAATGTTACATTTACTCAGATTAAACTTTTGATCCGTCATCTATGTTCTATTACGAATAAAATATAAACATTTGCCATCTCCACCTCATTGCATTCAGTTTTTATTCAAAATTTGTTTAGTGTCCCAACTTTTTTGGAATCCGGTTTGTATTATGATTTGTTATTATTATTGTTATTATTATTGCTATTATTATTATTATTGTTGTTATTATTATTATTGGGAAAACATTTTAGACAGCTGCCAGTCTTCCCAGGAGTAAATGTCCCAGCATATTCACCCCAAGAGCAGACTGTACACTGATCAGCTACGGAAAGGGGCAAATCCTTTTTGCTGCAGTTTTATAGAATAAATATTGGGTCTATTACAAACCAGATTGTTTTTTATTTTGACCGGATAAATAAATCCCAGGGTGGACTTTGTAATGTTTTTTTAATTTGTTAAATTAAATGCATCTCTCAACAACAAGAACAACAGAAAGGCCACCTCACAAAGATTGTTTTCAAATGAAGTGATCATAAACTGGTTAACGGTCTGGTTTCAGACGCCGTACTGTCCAGCCGGCGCAGATCTACTGGAGGAAGCCATCGGGGTGTTTTACCATTTCCTCACATGGCCTGAGCCTTACTGCAGCGTCTGCAGAGAGCTGCTCTCCACACTACAGCTGGAGATCAGGGCTCCTGGTAAATATCTTCTTTTAATTATTTGTCTGTTTCCTCGAGTCTTTGACGTTCCAACAGTTTCAGATTCTAGATGTTTTTTTACAGTTTTTGTTACAGCACTACCTGACAAGTTGAAGAAATGCATTCAATGTGATGCTTTTGTTGAAGCAGTCTGCATGCACAAATGTCAAAGCTGCAGGTGTTACGAGTACTTCTTCAATCCGTGACAAAAGTTTCTGAAAGCGGATGTTATTGTAGCACTAACGGAACAAAAAGCAGGAACTGATTGTAAAGTGTTGGAGAGAAATGTACAAAAAATTAATTAAAGGAAGTGCCTGTAGGGGAATAAGTTGATTCACAATCGATCAGTTGCAGACTTCATCAAAATTTAATAAATGCAAAGCTATAAGGAACAGCCACGGTGTGCTTGGACTCTGAATGTTTTGAGTTTTCTAACTTCAAGTATTCTATCTTTCTAGGGAGCCCAGGAAGGGAGTTCCTCTTCCCATGGCACCCTCAAATCACAGCATCTTTTTTCTCTTGTCTCGCAGGAATTTCCTTCCAGAGGCTGGTTAGAGAAGAGCAGGGCCTAAACACAGACTGCCAGAGCTCAAAAACAATGTAAGCTTAAACCATTTCTCTGTACCTCCACATCTGCTGATGACAGGCAACTGCAGTGGTCTGCGCAAAATATAATATTTGATTAATAAAATGATGAACGACACATTTCTGTCAGTCAAATGGACAGTTCAGATGATTTGAATTGCAGTTTTGTGTAAAGAATTTGAACAATTAATATCCTACCTGTTGTAGATGGCTCGTTGAACCTCAGTTTGGAGACATAATGTGTTTCTGACCAGATTGATGAGCTACAGCAAGTCTGAACAGGGCAAAGTGTATTGCTGTCAACATAAAACAACATAACATTTCACAAAAGACCAGGCTAATTTTTTAAAAACTTGTTCAGTAGTCAGTTTTGCACTACATATTCTGTAACATTTTTCATACAGCCTTAGTTTGGAGAAATGGTTTAGTTCTGACTGGACTGACAAGCTAACAGCTAGTCTGAATGGGGCTAGGATTAAAGTAAACTGTTATTATATTAAACCAACTCCAGTTTCAACATTTTTATAACAGTTCATGCTTTGTTATGCAGTGCAATGTAAATTTGGTTATTACGATGGAAATACAGTAGTCCCTCACTTATTGCGGGGATTATGTTCCAGACACACCCACGATAAGTAACAATCCACAAAGTAGGGACGTTACATTTATTTTAGTATATACTGTATATATACAGTATATATATATATATTTTTAAAGGTTTTATAAACCCTTCCCACACTCTTGCAATGTCCTTAAAATGTTCTAAACTCTCTAAACGTGCTAAAAGAGCACAGCAAAAGAGAGCAGACAGGCTGATGCTACAGTTACTCCTGGGGGCGGATTGGCCAGTTGGAGCACTGGGACATTTCCCGGTGGCCTGGCCCGCTCAGCCATCTCCGAGGGGGATTAAAGGCTCATTTTGGGTCTCGCTTGATTATTTAAAAAAATACAAATAATCCATGCCGCTCATGTGGCTCACTCAGGAATAAGACGGACTCCCCCACCCCCTCCTTTCTTTTTCTGAGGCTGTCACAGCCAGCCTTGGAAAACGAAAGTGTGGGAGGGGTGTGTGTCTGTCCTATACCTGAGTGAGCCACACAAGCAGCATGGATTTTTTTTTTTTAATATAATCCTGCACGACCCAAACCAATCCTTTAGTCCCCGTCGGCGATCATTGAGCGGGCCAGGTCACCAAGAAATGTTCCAGTGCTCTTACTGGCCAGTCTGCTCTTCAGCACAATGCTCTGGTTGGTTGTCTTCCATCCATCAGCCAATCGTATGTTGGGTACAATCTTATGTTGAAAACCTGCGAAAGAGTGCGTCCGAGAAAGTCGAACCGCAAAGTATCGATGGACTATTAATAATATTAATAATAATAATAATAATTAATTCAATTTATAACGCACTTTTCATTACTGAAAATCTCAAAGTGCTACACATATATTGAATGCTACACACATTCATAAACCGGTGGCGGCAGACTACCATGCAAGGTGCTTTCCAGTCCTACCGGGAGCAACTCAGGGTTAAGTGTCTTGCCCAAGGACACAACGACACATGGTGCGGGTCCCGGGAGTCGAACCGCCAACTTTCCGATCGGGAGACGACTGCCATTACCACTACACCACGGCCGCCCTTATTGCATTATTGTACTGGGATATTTCCAGCTGGAAATGTTCCAGGCTGCACGTGCTAAAGCTAGCTAAAGTGCTAAAGTCTTCAGTCACTATTTGTCCTCGCAAAATACATCAGAATTGTATGTACTGTAAATAAAAGCATAATGAGAAATTATGAAACATTGTAAAATGGCAATTTCATGGAAGACAAAAATATTTGCGATTATTTGTTTTAGGAAAGCGTCAGTTCATTTACAGTAAATCATCTCTCTCTCAGATTAGCCGTTACCTGTTAGCTTGTTACTCTGGTCAGAAAACATCACTATTATGCCAATCTGGTTAAACCAGTGATCCACAAAAGAGCTATTAAAAATGTTACTTGTATTAACCTCTCTACAGAGACAACTTAAAAAGTTGTTTGTTGTCATTTAACGACCCATGCTATATGACTACATATAAAACAAATTCAGCCTGAATTTGCTGTCAGAAAAGAGCATACCAGTCCATTTGAGTTCATTTCAATACACGAGCTACTTTTGCACCTTCTGCTTTCTTGCTAAAGGAAGCAGGTGGTGCATTTGAGTCATTGTGGTTCACAGTAAATTTATCTGAACTAAAATCAGCCTTACTCTAGAAAGTAAGAAGAAAATAGCTGCCCATGTGCTCATTTTACCCCAACCTCGTTTGTGGTTTGCACTTACTGGATCTGGAAAATCATTCTCACACCCTTGTTTACACGCAAAACATCATAACAGTTTTAAAGTGTCCTGTGCAAGTCATTCTTTCTACAATATGGATCATTCCTTCTGATTCCACATGGCTGCTGTTGGCAGGACTGTGTTGCTGATGAACCCGGGTGAGGTTCCCGCTGACTTCCTTACTGTGGCCGAGCAGCTCAGCCACATTCAGCACTCGCAGACAGAAATCTACATCACACTGATTAAGCACGCCTTTCAGTCCACGCTGGGCACCAAGTACCCTCTTCAAAGCATCCACAGGGCTCTGCAGGTACGACCTGAAAGCCTGAAACTCTGTTCATTATTTAGTGGTGGGGGAAAACCGTTTCATATTCTATGTTCTTGGAAGTAAACCTTGTGATGCAGCGTGTTAACAATTACTTTATTGCTTTTGCAGCTGAAAACTGTGAATGAACTGGAGGAAATTTTCAGTGCCGTGAGTGACATTTTGGAGACGACCGCCTTAATGAGCGACCCGCTAAAAGCACGCAGTCATGTCATCCAGGAACTGGAGAGTCTGAGGAAAACTCTGAAAATCTCTTCTTCCAGTGGGAGGAAGTCTGATGGTAGGAGGGATGCTATTGAGATTTCTGAAAACATTATGAAGGGTGCCATTGCAGCTACTGCTTGCAATTCCAACAAAAAATAACTTTCTTCGCTAAAACTAAACAGGAATGTCTAATAATAAATGTCCAATGTAAGCAGACAAAATTTCAACATTTTGATGCATATAAGAAGTGTAAAAATGAACAAAGACTTGAAAAACGGTTAAGGTTGCTGCCATTTGGCTCACTAATCCCCACTGAGCAAACAGTTTGAAATATTTTATGGGTTTTCCCAAAGCTGTGAGAGTGCTAACAAATAAAATTGAAATGGAATACCCGGTAAATAAATGTCACTGTTTTCTTCTTCTTTTGGCTTTTTCCTCTTCAGGGGTCACCACTCAAGTCATCCTTCATCTCACTCTGTCTTCTGTATCCTCTGTCCTCATAGCTGGTCTCACCACTGTCTTGTAAACTTGTCCTTTGACCTTTGCTGACACACTTTTGTCGCAAATCACTCCTGAAACTTTTCACCACTCACTCCATCCTGCCTGGACTCTCTTTTTCACCCCTTTACCACACTCTCCATTTTCCTGGACAGTGGACCCCAAGTACTTGAAGTCCTGCACCTTTGTGACCTCTGCTCCTTGTAGCCTCACTGTTCCACCAGCCTCCCTCTCATTCACACACATGTACTCTGTCTTACTACGACTGACTTTCATTCCTCTTCTTTCAAGTGCATACCTCCACCTCTCCAAGTTCTCTTCCACCTGTTCCCTGTTCTCACCACAGATCACAATGTCATCTGCAAACATCATAGTCCATGGGGATTCCTGCCTGACCTCATCTGTTAGTCGGTCCATCACCAGAGCAAACAAGAAGGGGCTCAGAGCCGATCCTTGATGCAATCCCACCTCCACCTTGAAGCTATCTGTCACTCCTACAGCACATCTCACCACTGTCCTGCTGTCCTCATACATGTCCTGTACCAGTCTAACATACTTCTCTGCCACTCCAGATTTCCTCATGCAATACCACACCTCCTCCCTCCGCACCCTGTCATATGCTTTTTCTAAATCAACAAAGACATAATGGCGTTCTTTCTGACCCTCTCTGTACTTCTCTATCAACATCCTCAAAGCAAAGATGCATCTGTGGTGCTCTTTCTTGGCATGAAACCATACCGCTGCTCACAAAGAGTCCCCTTTCGTCTAAGTCTACCTTCCACAACTCTCTTCCAGATCTTCATCATATGACTCATCAACTTAATTCTCCTGTAGTTGCTACAACTCTGTACATCTCCCTTGTTCTTCAAAATGGACACCAACACACTTCTGCTCCATTCTTCAGGCATTTCTCACCCTCAAATATGCCATTGAATATTTGGGTCCAAAACCTCACTATCATCTATCCAAGACATTTCCAAACCTCTATTGGTATGTCATCAGGTCCTACTGCCTTCTCCTTCTTTCTTTTCAGAGCTTTCCAAACTTCACCCTCACTAATCTTTTTCACTTCTTGGTCCATGGCTTCTGTGACACCTACACTTCTTTCTCTTTCATTCTCTTCATTCATTAACTCCTGAAAGTACTCCTTCTATCTTGCCATCATATTCTTCTAATTTGTTAGAACATTACCATTCCTATATTTAACAAGCCTAACATGCTGCACATCCTTTCCACCCTGATCTCACTATCTCACTAATTGATACAAGTCTTTCTCGCCCTCTTTATTGTCAAGACCCCCATACAACTCATCATATGCCTTTGTTACCATCCTCTTTGCTCTACATTGCATCTGCTTATATCCCTGTCTCTTCTATTCTGTGCTCTTACTGTCATATTTCACTGTCATACACAATTTTGTCCCAACTCATGTACCACATGTCAGTCAGCTTTCCATCTTTGCATGTCATTGTCCCCACATTTAGAGTTGCAACCCTCAGTCCTACATTCTTTACTTTTCTCCTTCTATCTCCTGACACATTTCCCTTCTCGTGGTCTTCCACAAACAGTAGCACAATTTCCACCAGAACCCTGTTTGTCAACAGCAACGGTGGTGGTCGTTGTTAACACGGGCCTCGACTGATCTGTTATGGTGTTGCTTTGATGAACGTGTATACAGTATTAGTTTTGGCAAAAGTGTTTTCTGTCGGATGCCCTTCCTGACACAACCTTCACCATTTATCCAGCTTGGCACCGGCACAAGAGATACACTGACTTGTACCATACCAAACCATACCATTATATTTATTTTAAACGGTTACGGGGCCAACCAAAGTGCTGTACAAACAGAAACAAACAGGCAAAGCACACAGCAACATGTAACATAATGTAAAATCAAAATGTAGAAACAAAATATTAGCAGATAATGGCATAATGACTAACACAGTGTGATGCATACAGGTTCATCATAGATCATACAGTATTGAAAGCCAGGGAATAGTAGTGGGTTTTTAAGCTGGATTTTAAAAATGTGAGGGAGGGGGCCTGTCTGACAAGCAGAGGAAACTTGTTCCAAAGTCTTGGGCCTGCGACAGAGAAGGCCCTGTCACCTCTGCGCTTAAGACAGGTTCCTGGAACTGTGAACAGCAACTGGTCCACTGAACTCAGAACAGGATGGGACATAGAGCTGTGGCAGATCAGTGAGATAGGAGGGGGCAGAGCTGTTCAGTGACACCTATGGTACACTGGCACTCCCTAGTGGCTTGTTTGGATAAAGACCATCCGAATAGTGACAATGCAATTCAATAAATGGCATCTTTAACAAATAAAACGCTAGCATTTCTATGATAATATGCATTAATGTATTTTTATTTGTGCTTTGTACAATATACATTTTTGTTCTTTGCTCAGGAATGCTACAGACGTTACCTTTGCCTACAGCCAAAACCTACATGTTTCAATGGGAAAAGGATAACTTTGGTAACATTTGCACCCTAATACTCTATTTATTTGTAGAATTTGTCATCTGTAGCTAAATTTAAATTCATTTATTCTCTAATAATGAATATTTTGTTTCTAACAGATGTTCTCAACACACTTTTGGAGGACGAACCTGATGATTTGGTCACTAATGGGCAACCTCTTGAGGAGAGGGAGGTTGAGTTTGGTGATAATGAAGACGATGAGGAGGAGAAAGAGGAGGAGGAGGAGGAGGGACATGGATTGGAATCAGCCTCAATCATCCGTGATGGCTACAACGACAGTTGTCGTGCTTCCACCTTCTCCACCATCTCTACCACCTCTAAGGACTCCATGTTTTCCACCCTATCCGGCACCTCAGGATCCTACTCCCCTTCTCTCGTCTCGGTCACCTCTGGAGTTGACAGCGACTACTTTGAGGATTCTGACGACTACATCAGCTCCTCTCCAGTGTCAGAGAAATGTTCCCCGAGGTCGAGTAAAGTATCATCTCGTCTCAGCCAGCACTTCCACCGATTATTTCCCAAACCCAAGCAAACTCGGACAATTAATCGAGCCAAGAGCTTGTGTAATTCTGATTCAAAAGAACTCATACTGGTGCGAGAAACTCGTTCCAACTCGCTGCCCCAGCAGGTCATGTTATTTTGCCCTGAACCCTTACCCCAGCCTCAAACCCAATCTCTCAGACACATCTGCTTTCGAAGGAGGCCTATTCTGAGCAGTGATGAAGACAGTAAGGACATTACGCTCAGGGTGGTGGTGTTTGGCGCTGATCATATGGCAGGGAAGGTGGCCCGAGCGTACAGTAGCCTGAGGATGAAGGAGAGTGCATCTCCACGCCTTACGAGAGTCTTTAAACTTGAGTTCTACTTTGTGCCTGTCAAGAGAGACTCAGTAAATGGACATCGAAGGTCTTCTACTCCTTTGGTAGGAGCAACCTCATCTTGTGTAAGTAGCAAAAATTCTCAAACTAAGCTTTAAAGCTTTCATAGAACAGTTAATACAATTGGTCCCCGACTTACGAGCGAGTTCCGTTCGTACGAGGTGCTCGTAACATGAAAATTTGTATGTCGGAACCCGAAACACGTGTTGCTCGTAAGTCCGGATTTTCGGTCGTAAGTCGGAAAATTTAAGCTAGCGCTACTACGAACACCCATTTTTCAACACAAACGTACATACTGGTTCATAAACATGCTCAGAACTTTGTTTACAAACTGTTAGCTAACACACTTTCATCTAAAAACACATACCAGTGCTGTATTTTCTGTATTTTCTGTACAACTTTACTGTTCGTTAGTCCGCTCGTAAGTCCGGAACCTCGTATGTCGAGGACGTCGTAAGTCGGGGACCACCTGTACAAAGTTATTCTGTCCTCGGCTGTTCCTTAAGAGCCCCAACAATGGAGCATCGGTCTCCCTCTCACCCCATTCATGTTATACTCAACATCTTTTTCCACTATCCGTCCTCTGCACATGTCCATGTCTTCAAACCTCTCAAACTAATATATCCTTCTGATATGCTCACTTCCTATGTTGTTCATTTTGGTCAATCTCAAGGAAAAGCACAACTTATTTGACTGTCACTTCCAGTTCTCCCTCATCTTTTTGTTAGCACAACCATCTCCAAAGCATACTTTCTACCATCTTGTAAAACTTTCCTTTCATGTTTGCAGCTATCCTTCTGTCACAAGTCATCCCTGACAGTTGTCTTTATCCTCTCTACCTTGCCTGCACTCTTTTGTTTTCTGCCCATTGTTTTGAATGATTAACCCCAGGTACTTGAACTCATCCACCTTCAATACCACTCCTCCTTTTAACCACTTTTCCACCTGCCTCATGATTCTATCTGTCTTCTACTGACTTTCATTTCTTTTTTTCCAGAGCAGGCCTCCACCTCTCCAGGCTCTATTCCACCTGTTCCCTACTTTATCTATAGATCACTATGTCATCTGCAAATAAATCAGTAGCACATACATTAGTTGCTTTTGTTTCTTTACAAAAATGATACATACGTGGGTCAGCTTCCCTATTTGCTCAAAGTGTATTTTCTGCTTTGCTGAAACGTGAGAATCTAACAAAGCCTTTCATTCAGTGCAAATGGGTGTTAAATGGGTGTTAAATGGGTTTTCCAAGAAATTACTGTCTTGAAAAATAGATGAAAACCTATTTAAAATTTTGTCTTTTTCCCCCCAGATGTTCTTGTAAGAATGAAAGCATGCCCAAACATTTAGATTGAAGTTAGAATACCTGGCACTTTGTATAAAACACAAATCTATTGAAGAGGAAATTTGTACA
>JBBPBX010002766.1:38741-65341 GCA_038048925.1 Garcialebias charrua | reverse complement strand
TTGGGTTAATTATTTTTTCCTTGTGTAGGATCAGAACCACATGGACACAGGTGACAGCACAAATGACATTGCAC
The DNA here is from genome assembly GCA_038048925.1 of Garcialebias charrua. Lineage (NCBI taxonomy): Eukaryota > Metazoa > Chordata > Actinopteri > Cyprinodontiformes > Rivulidae > Garcialebias > Garcialebias charrua. The sequence continues at coordinate 65,267 of JBBPBX010002766.1, read as the reverse complement.
ATCTACTGGGCATGTTGGACCCGTGGTATGAAAGAAACACCCTCAGCTTGCTCAAGCTTCCTGCAAACGTTGTTTGCCAGGTACAAGTGGAACAACAACAGCTTTTTACTGTCACCTGGACTCAGAAATACCTGTTACCAGTGTCTGGTGTTAAGCATGAACCTTTTCCCACCACCTCACTGTGTAAATTTACTATATCTACTCTAAATGTTGTTTCAGCAAACCTCAAAAACTGAGTCGGAGTCCTACGATAGTTCGTACGAGCAGCGCCTACCTATCCTGGCTGAAATGGTGTTGTACTATTGCCGCTTTGCTGCTCGGCCAGCACTAATCCAGCTTTATCAGGCTGAGGTAAGAAACATTGTGTACCTAAAATACAAAATCCTTTTTTTCCTACCATAGTACCATTATTTGAACTGGAGTGGGACAAAGAGGGTCATGACAGCCACGTTTCCGATCCACTGACTGGTTCTGTATTTGTCTGTTTTGCAGCTGACGCTGGCCAGTGGAGAGAGGACAACTGAGGTGTTCATCCACTCCCTAGAGTTGGGTCACACGGCAGGAACGCGAGCCATTAAAGCCATGGGTGAGCGTGACACACCGGACAAACACCCTTCATAGCAACCTGTCCATAGTTGCTTATGATGTGGCTGAGAACAAACTACTGTATAATTATGGAAAAGGAACTTTGGTTATTTCTATAACATGATTCATCACTTATCCTTTGTTAGTTTTGTTTTGTCTCCATTGCTACTACATCAGATATTTGATTTCTGAGAAGAAGTAAACGTTCATGTGAAGCCATTTACACATTCTTTCCCTCCGTTATTGACTTTCATACTCTCCGTTATTCACTGTTTTATGAAATGTTCCTTAATCAGACAGCGTAATTCAATGCTTTAGGGATTAGTTTGTCTTACTGTACTACCAAACTGCTTATGTTGTTAATCACCACTACATGTAAGAATCTTTTATCATTTAAAAAAAATATGATTTAGGTGCAGCCAGTAAACGATTTGGCATTGATGGAGACCGAGAAGCTGTGCCTCTCACGCTAGAGGTGGTGTACAACAGGGTAAGGCTATTTATACACTAAAATCTCATCTTTAACCTGAGCTTTAAAATAATATTTGTCGATAAAATATGAAGTTACCAACAGCATAACACATCATGATCCATTTTGAGACATTCAGCTGCTTTCAGTCACTCCACGCTGAGAAGATGATATACCAGAATAAAGTGCCACATCAGAAAAACAGGCTAACCAATCATATGTTTCCTGTACCGACCAGCTTTGCTCCTGATGACATAAACATAGATTAATAAACACACTACTATTTTACAAATAGTAAGCCGACTCCTAATCTTTGATTGTCTTTAATTTCCTAAAACAAATTTCAAACATGGTACCCACTTTGACATCTTTGCAGTGGTCTCTTTGCCATTATCATCCTAATGTCTCATCATGATGCTGTAAATTTGTCATGGTTAGGATCTCATGGAAATCTCATCTAAAGTTGATAATGATAGCTTCATATTAAACTTAACACAGGTACTCCCTGACTTACGAGCGCATCGACATACGAGGTTCCGGACTTACGAGCTCACTAACGAACTGTAAATTTGTAAATAAAATACAGAAAATACAGCACTTTTATGTTTTTAGATGAAAGTGTGTTAGCTAACCGTTTGGAAACAAGTTTCTGAGCATGTTTATGAACTAGTATGAATGTTTGTGATGAAAAACGAGTGTTCGTAGTAGCGTTAGCATAAATTTTCCGACTTACGAGCGAAAATCCGGACTTACGAGCGACACGTGTTTCGGGTTCCGACATACGAGATTTCGTGTTACGAGCACCTCGTAGGAACGGAACTCGCTCGTAAGTCGGGGATTACCTGTAATTTGCTGAGCTGTGGCTGTTGGAGATGCAAAATCAATGGAGAATTGTGAGAAAATAATTAAATGTTATATTCCTGGTACATTCTCACTGAATTTACATTTGTGGTTGAAAGTGTTGGCACTGCAGAAATTTTTCCAGAAAATCAAGAATTTCTCCCAGAAAATTATTGAAATTACGTTTTGTTATACACATGTTTATTTACTTTGTGTGTTTTGGAACAACAACAAAGAAAACTGAGGGAGGGGGGAAAAAAGCCAAAATTCACATGTTTTCACGCAAAACTCCAATAATAATCCAGACAAAGTTATTGGAACTTTTTCAAAATTATGTGTAAAAAACTTTGTTTCCAGCATGTGATGCTCACTTAAACTCACCTGTGGCAGGTAACAGGTGTGCTGTACAAAAATCACTCCTGAAACCAGACAAAAAGGAGAGAAGTTGACTCGATCTTTGTGTGCGTCACACTAAGCATGAAGAACAGAAAGAGGAGAAGAGAACCGTCTGAGGACTTGAACCATAATTGTGGAAAAACACCAACAATCTCAAGGTTACAAAGTTTATCCCCAGAGATCTTTGTCCACGGTGCACGACATAATCAAGAAGTTTACAACTCATGGCACGGCAGCTGATCTCCCTGGACTTGGACGGAAGAGAAAAGTTGATGAAATGTTGCAACGCAAGATGTTCAAGATGGTGGATAAGCAACGCCAATCAAGGTCCAAAGAAATTGACTCTGTCCTGCAGGTTCAAGGTGCATCAGTGTCAGCACGAAGTGTCCGTCAACATTTGATGGAAATGAAACGTTCTGGCAGGAGACCCAGGAGGACCCCGCTGCTGACAGAGACATAAAAAGCTAGACTGAAGTTTGCCCAAATGTACGTGAGTAAGCCAAAGTCCTTCTGGACCAGCATCTTGTGGACAGACATGACCAACGAACACAGTACCTACAGTCAAATATGGTGGAGGTTCAGAGATGTTGTGGAGTTGTTTTGCTGCCTCTGGCGCCTCGACTGTGTGCAAAGCATTATGAAATGTGAAGATTACCAAAAGATTCTGGGTCTCAATGTCAGAAAGCTGGGTTTGTGTCCCAGGTCATGGGTCTTCCAGCAGGACAATGACCCCAAACGGACTTCAGATATCACCCAGAAATGGATGGAAACAAAGTCCCGGAGAGTTCTAAAGTAGGGATGGGAACGATCCGATCCAGTATCGGTATCGGTATCCGATACCAGCATTATTTAAGTATCGGGTATCGGATCAAACCTGCCGATACTTGTCCGATCCAGCTTCAAAGAGCACTTGTGTTCAATCACATTCTGTGACTGCCCTTTTTAACATTGTGTGAGATAAACCCAATGAAGACACTCTTAAGCCTTACAATAGTTTGGGCGCAAAAGTTTCATTATACAGAGTCAAATACCTGAACAGTATTGGATCGGGAAAGTATCGGTCGATACTGAGTTAATAAGTATCGGTATCGGATCGGAAGTGAGAAATGTGGATTGGTGCATCCCTATTGTAAAGTGACAGCAATGAGTCCAGATCTAAATCCCTTTGAACGTCTGTGGAGCGAGGGAGAAGACACCCTTCAAATATGAGACCTGGACCTGTTTTCTAAAGAAGAGTGGTCCAGAATTCCAGTTGAGGCATTTTAGAAGCTTCTTGATGGTTACAAGAAGTGATTGATTTCAGTTCTATTTACAAAAGGTGTGCAGCCAAATATTAAGAATTAATGATAATAATTTTGTCTGGCCCATTTTTGAAGATTTGAGTGAAATCCCTGAGGCTCAGTGGGATTAACATGTACGAATAAAGATTGAATGAATGAAAAAAATTATTGGCTTTTTCTTTGTTTTTTGTTGTTGTTCCAATCCACACAAAGGAAATAAACATGTGTGTAACGAAACATGTAATTGCAATAATTTTCTGGGAGAATTTCAGTGGTGTCAACACTTTGAGCCATGATGACTGTAAACTTATAACGCATTTGCAATTGGGAATCTCTTTGACACCTCACATTTGGATTTAAATATAATTTAGATAGGTTTAGAAAATTATTATTGATGCCTCTTGAATATCTTTGATTCATGAGTTTGTAAGTAAAACACCAGGAGACAGCAGGTAAGCTTTTATTTATCTGAAACATTATTAAACTGAAATATAGATGAATAACTTTTAATTCACAAATTCAAAGACTGGTTTATTTTAATTAACCTGAACTGTGTTTTAAAGACACAGACTTTTGTATTTACAGTTAATAAAATGTTTACAATAACTTATTATTAAATCCTTTTAATCGCAGGTCACTGTCCAACAGTCAGCATAGATCAGATCGTAGAAATTTAAAACAGTTGGGAAATCACAATGAGCACTGTGATTATCACTGGAAATTAACGCACAAATCAAAGGTGTCAAAATCAGACCTAAAAGCACTCATTTTACAACTTCAGCTATGACAGACAGTATTTTATGAAAAGCAGATGAAAGAGATGTGCACGTGGCTGCACAGCATCATGGTTGGACTACAGGAGCTGCAGCTCTGAGACGAACCAAACCCTGCGGTCATTACTCTCTTCAAGTGCCAGTGCTGATTACCTCAAGCAGAACTGACTTTAGACACTGGAAAATCAAATCGGAATCAATCATCTCAGCAATGCGATGCATCTAAAATTGTTAAGCACTGGGAGTTTGCAAGCATGTTTGGTGACATTCGCTCAACAGAATTGCCAATTTTTGTAAAACTCGCTCATAATGTGCCACCGTGATGAAACCTGGGAGTCGTGTCCCGGCTGAACAGGATGACGAGCTTACCAGAAAATGATGCAAGACACAACCTTGACCCGTGGGAAAGAGTACAAAGGCAACAAAATAAATATTAAACACTATTTAATCTTCCCTCAAAAGTGTTCCTCAAATTGTGAAGTTCTCGTGACGATGGTGATTAAGGAGTTGCTGCTGGCTCTTCCATTGCTGCCTTATTTTTAGAACTACGTATGCTAGATTTTAAATACCCGTATTTTCCGGTGTATAGGTCGCACCTTTTTATGTTTTTTTTTCAAGGCCTGCGACCTATACACCGGTGAAACCTAGATGTGGCTTGTTATCACTTTCGGCGAAACAAATTTTTAAATCCAGCTCATTTCACAATTACGTTCATTTATGAAGGAAAAGTTCAGCTCAGACACATTTGCTATAATTTTTATCAAACAAATAATTGTTTTTAAGTGTTAATCTTCTTAAAAGCCTTGCTGTGCGCTCCTGTGGCAGACATTTGCAGCAGAGCTAAACGTAGGTGTGACCTATACACCGGTGCGACCTATCTAGGGATTTTTCCAATTCTTTGGCAATAATTGGATGGTGCGACCTATACACAGTCAAAGTCAAAGTCAAAGTCAACTTTTTTGTCAGATCTGCAATATGTACTGTACAGGACATACACAGGACCGAAATTGCGTTTCTCTCAGTCCCTCGGTGCAACAGTAAACATCTAAACATTGAAACACTGAAACATATAATAATAGACATAAGCATAAAATAGTAAAACTAACACTGTCCTGAGTTTTTTGCATAGTGGTATAAGAGTATGAAAATTTACACCAACTCTAAAACTAAAACATTAAACATTTAATGAACATAATACTGTCCTGAGTTTTTGCATACTAGTATAAAAAAAGAGTATAAAAAGTATAACTAAAATAAACTAAAGGTTTCTAGCATTGACATTTGCAAAGTGGCAAAGCAGCGTATGAGTTAATGTACACAGTATATGTATGAGGTAGTAGTTGATGTTGTTATAGAGGCAAAAAGTGGCATATGCAGTAAGGCACATTGGGCATCCCTAAATAAGACCGTTCAGAGCACACTGTATATGTATCAGCAGTGGTGTAGATATTAGAGTAGTGTAAATGTAAACAGTAGTAATTACATGTAAGCAGTAGTAATAAAAGTAAACAGTATTAATAAATGTAAACAGAGAATGTAAACAGTATTATGATTATAGGCAGTGATGTAATACAAACATTAGTGCAAGTATGAGAAGTAGTGCAAACTGTATGAGCACATGACCGAGAGTTTAGTGAATAACCCGTTTGATGACACAGAGTCCAGTGTTAAAATCTTTGTGTTGTGTGGTAATGTGTGAGAAAGTTTTAGTGTTAAGGCAGTTCAAATGGGAGGGGGGGCAGAGCAGGCAGAGTGTTTAGCATCCTGACTGCCTGATGAACAGAGCTGTCTCTCAGTCTGCTGGTTCGAGCCTGGAGACTCCTCAGTCTCCTCCCTGATGGCAGCAGTCTGAAGCAGCTGTGTAGTGGGTGTGTGGGATCACCTGCCATGCAGTGGGCTTTCCGAGTGAGGCGTTTGCTGTGTAAGTCCTGCAGTGAGGGCAAGGAGGTGCCCACGATCTTCTCAGCTGCTCTCACAATGCGCTGGAGGCTCTTGCGGCAGGATGCAGTACATGCACCAAACCACACAGTTGCACAGGTGCAACCTATACACAGGAAAATACGGTATTTATAGGAGCCTTTCAGAAAAGTGTCACACAACATTGTGACTGACTGTGTCACAGCGTGTTCGCGAGTTGGGTTAGGGTGTAGGCAACAGTTTTGTACTGACTTTAAAGGCCCACAACCTGAGCACGAAGCCTCTATCATATATGTCAAACCAAGGCCCGGGGGCCAAATATGGCCCTCGTTGATGTTACTTTAAATGTGAAATACTTTATCACTTGAATTGTTTTCAGTAATATTTGATTATGATGTCAAAAGTGCAACAGGGAACATCAAATGAGACCAATCAAACTTTTGTTGAGGAACCTGCAACCAAGAACAGATGTTGGGTATGTAACTTGTGTTAATGTAGATTCTAAGACTGGCCCTTAGTTTGAAAAAGATTTTAATTTTGGCCCCCTTTTGTAAGTGGGTTTGACACCCCTGTTCAAAAAGTCATCATGGCGGTACCCACCCATGTTCTAGAATTGCGCTGCTCGGGGTGGCTGCATGTTGGAGTATCTCTGTTACATTCATTTTGAGTTATTGCTTTTGAAAACTTTAATTCCTCTATTTTCTGGATGTAAATCACTTTTTTCAGATGATTGTTTCCTCTGGTATCAGATGCTGTGCAGCTGGAAGGATTTTTACTGAAACCTTTTTACTTTGGGGCATTTGTCATGATGCCTAACCATGGCAACAAGGTGTTTTTAACAACCAGGAGCAGTTGATTAACGTCTCAAAAGCTCACATATCTCAACTACACCCCCAAATCCCAAATGAGTTGAAAAGGAGGTGCAGCGGACCATTTCCCACCAACCTGGTGGCGGTGCTCGAGTACCTGACCGCCAAAATCCTAGAGCTGGTGGAAAAATCTGCTCGTCGTGACATTGCGAGGACCGGGATCATCCTCCAGCACCTTCAGCTGTCTGTCCGTGGCAACGAGAAGCTCAGCACACTGCTGGGAGGAGTGACCATCGCTCAGGGAGGAATTCTGCCCAGCATTAGGGCAGTTCTGCTGCCCAGGAGGACCAAGAGGCCCTGCTGGATCTGACAGCAAGCTGGATCTGGGTGGACGGATCGATATCTGTTGGCCAGATTTTTTGGATTTGCTGCAGGAAATCCTACCTGCCCACACCTAAAATCATCTATAACTCTTGAATGAAACCAGGATGATGAGCTATGACAACACTTGGTTTCCATTTGGGATCAATAAATTGTTTTTTTAAATTGAATTGAATGACATCTTCTTTATGAGCTGCAACACCGTGTGGTCAGAGTAGCCATCCCAATGCAACAACCCTCCTTTAGTTTAAATACAACTGATCCAGTGTGTTGTACAAATGCCACATACAGTGGGCATTCCTGGACAACCCACACAGGAAGTGATGTAAACGGGCGGCCGTGGTGTAGTGGTAATGGCAGTCGTCTCCCGATCGGAAAGTTGGCGGTTCGACTCCCGGGACCCGCACCATGTGTCGTTGTGTCCTTGGGCAAGACACTTAACCCTGAGTTGCTCCCGGTAGGACTGGAAAGCACCTTGCATGGTAGTCTGCCGCCACCGGTTTATGAATGTGTGTAGCATTCAATATATGTGTAGCACTTTGAGATTTTCAGTAATGAAAAGTGCGTTATAAATTGAATTAATTATTATTATTATTATTATTAGTAAACCCAGACCACATGTACATCTTAGAGTCAATTACACCCCCTTCCCCTGACTGTGGTGTCCTCTGAAGTAGGGCTTTAACAGATTACTCGAGTAATCGACACATCGATTACTTGGACCTCTATTGAGTTTTTAAATTTCACATAGAGTATTCGTAGTGACGTCATCACGTCGCAGTTACAGAACAGAAAATGAATCAACTTCCTGTTTGAAGCGCGTTGCAAATCTGTGTTATCCCATATTCTGTGACCACCGTATATTGTGACCGTAGGGGGTGAAGTTGCATGCACTGTTGCAGGTCACAGATTGTGGTTTAACACCGAGTCCAATCGACCGAACCGGAACCAGCTTCCTCTGACCTTGTTTCACAAACAAAAAGCAAAAAATGTGAATCTCTAAACCTATAAAAAAAACTATAAACATATTAATCTTTAAAAGTAGACCTAATGCGCAGCACCGCTGGCGGTGCGGGTGGTCGACTGCCCCACTGTTTTTGTTTTTGACTTGCTGCACGTTTCTTTCACTTTTGCAGCTTAATAATAACAAATACCGTATTTTCCAGTGTATAGGTCGCACCTTTTTATGTTTTTTTTTCAAGGCCTGCGTCTGCTCTTTGTGGACTTCACATCTGCCTTCAACACCATGATCCCCCAAACTCTGATAGACAAACTATCCACACTTGGACTAAGCCCCTCCATTTGTAACTGGGTACTAGACTTCTTAACAGACAGACCACAGTCCGTGAAGATCCACAACTTCTCCTCCTCCACCATAACCCTCAGCACTGGCTCTCCTCAAGGATGTGTGCTGAGCCCCCTTCTGTTCACTCTGCTCACATATGATTGTACAGCCACACTTCCAGGCTGTCATATTGTTAAGTTTGCAGATGATACAGCGGTGGTGGGATGCATCACAAACAATGATGAGTCCAGCTACAGACAGGAGGTGGAACACCTGGAGAGCTGGTGCAAAGAGAATAATCTTCACATGAATGTGAAGAAGACAAAGGAGATGATTGTGGACTTCAGAAGGAATAAACACACCCACGCCCCACTGAACATAGGTGGATCTGCAGTGGAAGTGGTCTCCAGCTACAAATACTTGGGTGTACACTTGAATGATAACCTCAGCTGGAGCAACAACACCACCAGCCTGATCAAGAAAGGTCATCAGAGACTCTACTTCCTCAGACGACTGAGACGTGCTGGTCTGAGCAGCCCAGTTCTCACCTCGTTCTACAGGTGTGCAGTGGAGAGCGTCCTGTGCTCCAGCATCAACGTGTGGCATGGAGGCTGCACAGTTGAAGAGAGGAAAGCTCTGCAGAGAGTGGTGAAGGCTGCACAGAAGTCTGTTGGAGTCAGTCTCCCCACCATCACAGACATTTACACCTCCAGATGCAGGAAAAGAGCCACCTGCATCATGAAAGACCTCACTCACCCAGCACACTCACTCTTTGCCCCACTCCCCTCAGGACGGAGGTTGAGGAGCATCAAATGTAGAACCACTAGACTGAGGAACAGCTTCTACCCTGAGGCTGTTAGACTCATGAATGAATAAATAAAAATAAAATAAAAATAAACACTGCAAAATATCACATCATGCTGATGCTGATCTGTTTTTCTTGTTGCTGTGTTCATCTGTGACCATCTGCTCATACAGACTCATGTTCGTGCTGCTGTTTATAATGATGTTTTTCCACTATATTAGGGCTTAGTGTATTACTAGTTGATGTTTTTCTTAGTTAATTCTAGATGTTATTACTGTTTTTCTCTTGCATTTGTTGTTGGATGTAACTGGGACCCCGTGTACATAATCTCGTTTTCATCACATGTACCACATGCGGTGCAAATGACAATAAAGACTCTCTGACTCTGACTCTATAAACCGGTGCGACCTATTTATGGCTTGTTATCACTTTCGACGAAACAAATTTTTAAATCCAGTTCATTTCACAATTACGTTCATTTATTAAGGAAAAGTTCAGCTCAGACATACATTTGCTATAATTTTTATCAAACAAATAATTGTTTTTAAGTGTTAATCTTCTTTAAAGCCTTGCTGTGCGCTCCTGTGGCAGACATTTGCAGCAGAGCTAAACGTAGGTGCGACCTATCTAGGGATTTTTCCAATCTATTGGTGAAATTGGACAATGCGACCTATACAGAGGTGCGACCTGTACTCCGAAAAATACTGTAGTTTTGGTTTTCCTGCGACTTATCTGCAGTATGATAAATGGTAGTCCAGCATAATAAACACGCCTAATGTTGTTGTTTTTTTGTAAATAATAAATGGCGTCGTTTTGCGTTTTTATTTTTTTGTATCTTAAGATCCTATGACATCATCATCTACTCGAGTTCTACTCGAGCTTTATTATGTTAATGTCGAGTTAAAAAAATTATGTACAGTACTCTTTCAACCCCTACTCTGAAGTGTGCAGAGTTGCCCACTGAGGACTTTCACTGCCAGATTAATCACTTCCAAGCATTCAGGTGTTTCTCCAACACAACTACAACCCTCATGTCCCTCTCTTGCAGGTGGTCATTAGTGGGAGGAGCCAGTGGAAAAGAGAAACCAAAGTCTGCACTTCAGTGAACTTGATCAAAGCGTGCAAGAACCCTGAGGAGCTTGGTGTGTAGTAACCTGAATTTAAAAATAACGTTCTACTTGTTTCAGAGAAGTGGCTAAATGTGTTGGAAGAGACTTTTCCTGTTCAGGTCTTCGGTAATTTGATTTCACTGTTTCAAACTAGAGTCATGTAAAAAAGATTGTTAGTAAATCACAATTAAACAAAATGCTGATTCAAACTAGGTCTCAGTCTTTAGATGAACAACATGACATTATTTACACAAAGCCACATGTTATCTGTCGTTTAGTGTTTTACATTTGCCTGAATCACTTTCAGACGCGAAGATGGAGTGCCTGCAGCTCTCCCTGACCGAGGTCCTCAAGAGGCAAAACTGTAAGAGCAAGAAGGGCTACAACCAGGTGAGCTGCAGACACAACAGGGGGTTTGTGGTTTGAGCAGCGCCACGCCGTCGCGCTACACAAACAACGTAGCTGCACGTCGCCTTCAAAGACCCTGACCTCAATATGTCCTCGGCTGCGTCTCAGGCTTCCGGATGAATTTTTCGTCTCACGGTGCAAACGCGAATGAGAGCAGCTTTACTTTTTCACATGACCTTCTTGATGAGGGGGAGAGAAGAAGAAAAAAAAACGCCACACAACACACAGGAAACACTTGCATTTGTTTTGCTTGTGTGCTTCGGCACAACTATTTGTTCAACACTAGAGCTCGCTGTGTCGAGGCTTTCTGAAGAGGTGTTGTATGACGTCAGTTTTTACAAAGTCAGCAGAACACCGACCTGTTTAAAATCACCACGATTCAGTTTCCTCAGGTCAGGGATAATCAACTAGTGGCCCAGAGGCCACATCCGGCCCACGGGTGAACTAAATCTGGCCCACCTGGGTTCATTTGAAGGGAAAAAAAAAGATTTCATGTAAGGTAAATAAAATAATCTGAGATAAACATCTTCAAAACCTGCTTGATCAGATTTGTGTCAGAGTTGATCCTATCAGATGATTTATGACAGCACAGTGCGTTTCAGTCAGGCTTAGTGCATTTAGTTTTAGGGAGCAGCTGTGGATGAGTGGTTATAGCAGTCGTCCTCCAATGCAAGAGTTGGGGGGTTCGATTCAACCGACAGTCACATGCCAAAGTGTCCCTGGGCAACAAGGTGAACCCATCATTGCCTCTGATGTGTCCCATCGGTGTATGAATGTTATAAAGCTCTGATTATTCTTTGTACAGATCTAGTATAGATTTTTTTTCCTAATTCGCTCTCGAGCAAGACAGATGTCTTTTTCTTTAATCTCCTGCCTTCTTCCTGATTTTGCTCTTTGTCCTGTGTATCGGAGAATGTTTTGACGCTTCTTCCAAATTGTAAGTTACTGTTATGGATCTGGTCAGTTGGACTTTCAATGCAATTGATAAAACATTTTCAACAAAGCGACAGGATGCTGGAGAACCCTCATGCCCCGGTCAGACACACGTGGCAGGGTACGTCATGGATTCCTGGGGGGAGTGGAAGCTGATGCGTCTGTTTGTGCTGTCTCTGGAGGATGTCGAAGATTTATACATCATTGTATTTACGATAGCAGGGTTTCTGCTTTTTGGCACTGGCGGATACCTATTATCGGCTATTAAGGAAGACGGCGGCGGGTGTTTGGGCCATGGAAAAACTACCGATCTTATCTGAAGGATTAATTCGTGCTTCGAGCTCTCCGACTCAGCTGATTTACGAGCTCAACAATAAGCTAGAAGTGATTTATGAGAATAGTAGGCCACTTGCAGCTTCTGGAACTCGCCAGCATGTTGGAATTGATCTCGGAGAAGGCTTATAAGTACAGACAAGCGGAAAGCCCACAAATCTGGCCGTTTTGGATCATGAGAGTACCAGCAGAACTCAAGGCTGATGAGAAAAACAGTCTGCCTGCACTAAAACAACTGTGGCTTATCTGAATCTGGCCTCCCCATTAGGCCTTGAAGGGACCAACTTATCATATGGGGATGTGTAAACCAAAAAAGCTCTGCTCTGATTGTAGTGTAAAGAGCTCTGAGTATCTTGATAAGATAGAAAGGTGAAACATAAGTGCAGTCCACTTACCATTTACCATTAGTCCAGCTGCCAATAAATTCATCTAAAATATAACTAGAGTTTAAATTGTAAATAAAAGTAGAGTAATGACGATATTTACCGGTTGTTTCGACCTCAAGCTGCCAGCTTTCAGTAACTGTGACCCCCTGAGCAATTTAGCTGAACATCTCTGCTTTAGATGAACACCGTCAACAGTCTGTGATATTAAAAATGATCTTTTTAGAAGAAATTATTCATGCATTTACTAAATGTAAAAAAATTGTTTGACTCACCTTTACAGCAGCTGAATGTAATGGAGGTGAAGGTGGACAAAGTGCAGGTCAGCGGCACCGGAAACACAACCTTTGCTGTGTGTTTGGACCAGGATGAGAAGAAGATACTACAAAGTGTCAAAAGGTATGAGATCAAGACAGGTTTGTAGAGACACTGAAAAGAAATGTCTCCTTTAAAAAAAGGCAAAAGCTATAAACAGCTCAGATCCTATCGGTTGTAAAAACTTATTGGAATGACCTCAGAGTACGACGCTAATAGCTGGTCTAAACAGAACTAAGACCAAAAGGGATTGCTGCTATGTTGAAATAATTCAATTTATAAAATCTAATCTGGTCTGTCTGTTTATTGGCCAATCTGTGTTCCTACCCTCACATCTGGGAAGTGACTGAAAGAACAAAATCACAGATCCAGGCGATCAAAATGAGTTTTCTCTGCAGGGTGACTGGACTCTCAATCCCTCAGAGATGGGGTGAAGAGTTCCTGACTCCTGAACAAACTGGAGAGGATGGATGGAAGGAACATTTAATAATAATAAAGTGCTATGTGTTGTCATCATTGTATGTTCCATACAATGGTGAAATTGGTCACACCTGGGAGACACTCAGGTGGAGTGGTGGGCAGCTATTGAAAGCGCCCGGGGAGTAATAGGGGATGGGGTGTCCTGCTCAGAGACACCACGACATGTGCAATGACTGGGGATTGAACCTGGGACTTTCAGGTCTCGAGTAGGCTGCCCTGCCTCTACCCCATCTCTTAGTCAAGTCAACTTTATTTGTAAAGCACATTTAACACAGCAGCTAAGTGCTTAACAATAGAAATCAATGGGAGTTAAAAAAATAATAATAATGGTAGTAATGAAAATTAATTAGAAGCATAAAAAGAAAACATAATGCAGAGCAATAAAACACTAAATAAAGTTACACTGTGTAAAAATCCAGTGAAAACAGGTGTTTTTAGCAGAGATTTCAAAACAGGAAGTCAAGTGGCCTGTCTAATGTTGGGGGGCAGATTGTTCCAAAGTTTGTGGCCCACGACTGAAAAAGCTGCATCACCTTCAGCTTCAATCTTGTTTTTGGAACAGCCGAAAGCAGTACGTACAGGGAGCCAGTGAAGGGAGGACAAAACTAGTGAAACATGATTTGATACATAAAAAAGGGTTTTAAGCTCAATCATGCAGGTAGATAACAACAAAAAGTTTAAAATGTGGCAGCTGGACCAGTTTATTTAAGTGAGAATAGTTTTGTCCCCCATCCAGAGGACTTCCTCAGTCTACTGCCTAACCAGGTCTGTCCCATAGGTAGCCTTCAACTGCAATGTTTATTGATATGGTTTTAATTAGGACTTTCACAATAACAAATTTTGCTGGGCGATTAATTGTCTCCGAAATTACTGTGATAAACAATAATAATGTTTGAAAGTTGACAATAATTGGTCATTATTGTCAAATTTAAGAAGAAATGTTGGTAAATTTATTTTGAGTGTTGTACCTTTTTTGACCACTGGATGAGAGTATAAGACTCTTTGAACCAAAGGATGGATAGTGAGGGAGTGAGCAGCGTGTCTCTTTAAGAAAAATGGGAGGTAGGCCCCTTGACGTGACATGGGTTGTCTCTTGTTCCTTTTTATTGGTTTTCAAAATGGCGGACGCTCGGTGATTAGAGCTCTTTAGCAAAGCATTTGTCACACAAATCTTTTAATGAAAATAATCAGTTAAACAAGTTCTCAGCTTCTTTTTGTTTGTTTGTTTGAAAAACTACTTTTTAGATGAAGACACTGGTTTCAATTGTGAATTTTGGAGCTTCGACAAGACAGAGGTTTTTCCCCCCGAGGTCGGCTTGTTAGCTTAGCTCGTAGCTTAGCTTCTCAGCTTAGCTGCTTTTAGCGATCCAAAAACGTGATTTTGGACGGTTTAAACAGATTTTAAATAAATGAGAAACTAGAGAAAGGGAGGGGTCAGTGAAGAGCACCGGCCTTTTGTCATCCACTGTCTTCAGTAGAAAGAGACACGAAGAAACGATAAAGCCGATAAATGAAAATGAGGTCGATAATTTTCATTTATCATGCGATTTTGATTTATTGCTTATTGCGACAGTCCTAGTTTTAATGGCAGATAAATCTGACAATCATCTGTATAACAATGAAATGAAAAACCATTTAAGACAGTACACTACCTTTAAATAGCTGAAATTACCTCACAGCACATTATTTTTCAGAGAAACGATTTATCATCAGTTGTTTCTTCCTTGTAGTTTTAGCTTACCTTGCATTGTCTGCAGTCTCAAACTCTCCGAGCTCGGCACTTTTCTCCAACCCGTGTGTGTGTTTGTCTCTTTCAGGTGTGAAGTATCGGTCTGCTACAAACCTGACAGCTCCACTGACTGGAGGCTGAGAAAATCCCAGACTTCTGCTCAGATCCAGCCTCTCAACCCTGCCTTCTGCTCCCTCCTCTGCCTGCCTGTGGTCACCTTCAGTGGGGCTCTTCCCTGAAACCCCCCCAGCACTGGTTTTCATGGGCTCAAAGCAAAGACTTCAGCACTGTGTGCACCAACGTGTTCTCGCATTGTGGGTCTCACATGGCCTGAGTGCAACGCCACTAACGGAAACCAGTTACTTCCTGCAGAACTTCAGCGCTGGTCGCGTTCAGCTCAGTGCTTGTAACGTGCAAGAAGACGCATGAAACCAATAATGACCACAAAAAAAGAAAACTCTGCTGTACAGATGATTAGCACAAAGAAGTCGTGAAGGAAACCATTTCAAGTTTCATTCTTCAGGTTTCAGCTCCTCTTTTTGCTCTTGAAGACAGAACTGACTGTAACCACAGTCTCGTCAGAATGTACTGTATTCGGGTTTACTCGCGGTGCCTTTAGTATGTTGGATCAGTGTCCTACGAGGAGAAAAAATATAAAATTCCTCCTTTTATTGTTTTGTTGTTGGCTCAGACCTCCATGAACTCTCAACTCCAAAAATGAAACAAATTATTTGACAATATCTGAGAATGTACACTATAAATGTATACAGTATATAAATCCTCTACTTTTGAGATATATTTTTTTGTGTTCTATAATGTGTACACAGCAACATATTTCTTTTGTTTTTACCAGTTACATGTTTTAAATGAAGTAATGAATCTTACTGGCTGGGGGGGGGGGGGCGCTGTTGGCTTTTTAAAAAACTTCATTTTGAAGTGCACACTTTTAACTTTCAATACATGTTATTAAAAAAACTTGATCAGTTTCTTTCAGTGACACGAATACTGTGCTGTAATATTCATTCAGGTGTACATCTTCCTGTGTAACTGATTTATCGCACTTTCTGGAGAAAAAAAAACGTATATTTTTTTATTTTTGTAAAGGAATAAAGTCCTGATTACTTGATTGATAATAAAGTCCTGCACAATAAATCATGTCCAAAATTTGTTTTTGATATCTTTATTTTTCAGATAAACACCTTACACCGCTAACTTATCCCCCGTCTTCACTTATTATACATTTTAGATGTCTTTATTAAAACAAACGTAGATTATTTTCAGCACAGCCTGACTGTTGTCATAACTGGAGCAGATCCTAACCAGGGAAAATAAATGTTGGAATCGTGAACTAAAAGATAAATTCTAAGCATTTCTCTAAATTAAAGGCACAGCATGTCCTGAAGGAAAGCATGTGACCACCTTATGAGAAATGACAGCTGAAGCATGAAAACAAAGATCTCATGTTTTTAAAAACGTCAAAGTCCAAGCTCAGTAATAAAAATCCAACAATGTTCAGTCAGCTCATCTGTACGTTTTTTTTCTTCTGAGATGTTTTGTCCTTCATCCAAAGGACTTCATCAATCCAAGGAGCCACAAACAAACTGAGTCCCACAAGCAGCGTACTCTCATAGTGGAAAATAACAGTTTGCTGGTGCTAAGATGGCCTCCGAGGCCCGCCCTCTCCCCCGTCAACTCCTCTGATGCCGGATACCCACCTAAATTGTCAGAACGCTCCTGCCGCCTCCTTTTGGCCGCTTGTCACGGTCACACTGGGAGACACTGAGACGCGTCTGACGCGCACTGGGGGGAGGCAGAGGAGGGAGTCTAGCTTGTTTTCCGGGTCAGTTGTTGTGTTTTCATGCTGCTGGCAGATAAAATCAGCAGCACGTGACCCCGGTTCCTACTGGAGTGGGTTTTCTACGAGCCAAACTGCAGCTCCGACAGTCTTTGTTGAGATTAAAACGTTTTTTTATGTTTGGGGTGATCGTACGCTGAGCGGACAGCAGCAACTGTAAAAATGTCAAGTTTCTTACTTGAGTCCCACAAGCAGCATACTCTCATAGTGGAAAATAAGTTTGCTGGTGCTAAGATGGCCTCCGAGGCCCGCCCTCTCCCCCGTCAACTCCTCTTCTAAGCATTCTCCTACTATCACGGCTCCTACTATCTGGTTCCAATTCATGGAGGCTCGATGGGGTAAGTTTAAAAAGTCCAAAAAAAGTCCCGTTGTCGTTGTGTAATCACATAGCAGAGGCTCTCCCGATTGGTTGTTGCGATGCGTCGAGCAACGTCGAGCCGCAAAATATCAACTTTTCGATCCGACGCTGCTCAACGCGTAGGTTGCTTCGGACACGCACCGTGCGCGGAAAGGAACTGCCGCGTGCCGCCGCGCCGCTTCAAACACTCAAAACGCGCCGCTTCACGATACGCCGCGCCTCGACGCGTCTCCACATAGACTTTGCATGTAAACCAGGCCGCTTCCGCCGCCCGACATGGGTCCAGTGGGTAACCGGCATGAGGCGGCCATGCCAGAGTGGTTCACAGTGGATTTTCTACCTGGATTATTGAGCATAAACTTTGATATTTTGAACCACTTTGGCATGGCTGCCTTGGAGGAGTTGGCAGGGGAGAGGGCGGGCCCTGGAGGATATCTCACCAGCAACCTTTTTTTTTTCCTATCCACAGTATTCCTGAGGGTGTCACTGTAGAAGCGAATGTGCATTGTACTTCCTGTCCGACACCGGAAGTGCCTGTATTCCATAGGCGGAGTATGGATCGCGGGTGTTTTTGAAAGTTATTTTCATTCATTTTATCGGAGCAAACACAGCTTTTGTTTAAACGGAACGTTTACTGAAATGTCCTACCGGGGTTCAGGTACCTGCTGTGCTGTTCGCGGCTGCACCAACAACCGGACCAAGCTAAATCTTTGGCTAAAACAACAGTGTTTTCAACACGGACCCAAAACAAAGAAAGAGTGTTCCTGCATCCTACTCTATGGCTGTGTCTGCGCGATCAGGTAACATCTGTAATTTCTTTTTATTCAGGGAGGGTTTATTAATGAGAGTTTTGGATGATTTACTGTCTTAAAATGATATATGTCAGGCGCGACCGGTATTTTTAGCCGAGATAGCTGCTAATAAACCTTAGCCGAGAGGCCGGAGCAAACGCGTTCGCTATTTATGTATTTTTAAATTATGTCTGCGCGATCAGGTAACATCTGTAATTTCTTTTTATTTGTCCCTCCTCTTTTAACAAAACGAGTGGTGTTCCCACATTTTTAATGAACTAAAACAACAAAGTTTGGACTGTCTTCAACTGTATTACTCGCATGTAAACAAACGGTGTTTCCGGTCAACCGTAAGTCGTGTGCACATTTCGCGCAAAGCGTCATGGGGCATAGGAATACTGTGGATAGGGGAGTGAGCTGTTTGTGGGGTTCAGTTTAGTTTGGTGGCTCCTCCTATAGGACTGAAGAAGTCCTCCGGATGGACGACGAAACATTTCAGTAACAAAAGAAACCGTCCAGCTGACCTGACTGAACATTGTTGGATCTAATCAACATGTCACGCTTTGTGTATTTTGGGGGCAACTCTCAGCTACTACCACGTGAATTTAAAACCAAAAAAAAAAGTGATAAAATGAGTTTTGTTTAAAATCTTTGTACAGGTAGTCTCGGTGAGTCACGAGGACTTCTTTTCAAGAGAGAACTGTTTGGGAATGGATGGTGGAGGTTGTGGGGCCTTGCTCAAGGGCCCAGAGTGGGGCACATGATGGTGGAGGCAGGTGTGGATGTTTCACCATTTACACCCACATTCTGATGTTGGTCCAGGGAGTTGAACTGGCAACCTTCACAGGCCCACCTCCTCTGGCCTCTGCGCCACCACTCCCGAATTTATAGCCATGTGTGGGTTTTTGAACGCTAACGAGTCGTGGTGGCCATCTTGAATCAAGCTAAAGGTTGTAAAATTTCTAATTATTTTCAAAAAATGTCATTAAAATCCATCTAGTGGCTCATGAAATATTTTGCTAACATGTCCAAACATGTTAAAAAATGTACTCGATCTGTAAGTGCTCAAATGTGTTGGGGACCCCTCTCCGCTACTATCACGGCAGAATTTTAGATAAATATCTGTCAAATCACCTGAGCTATAGACATTTCTGTGCTTGTGATGGTCAATTGGCTGCGGCAGCCATCTTAAATTGACTCCAAACGTTAACGTAGATGTACACCCAGTAATTATTTCCTAAATGTTTTAATAACATACATCCAGTGGATCATGTGATATTTTGCTAACAGACAATGTTGACACCAAAAGTAAATGGCCAAATTGTCAATGAAAAGTTGTACAATCTATTGGTGCTTGGATTATTTGTTGGGGTGACTCTAATCTGACATCATGCTAAAGTCTAGCTCGTTTTGTGTAAATTGACTGACTATGGTGGCCATTTTGAACTTGGTTGGCTCCAAACAACTAGATGAACATCTATTGATTGTACAAAGTGTTTGTTTTCACCTTTGACCATGGCAATAATTATAATACACATAATTTGGGCCTTTATAGGTGCTTTACTGTTAAGTTTTATTATGGTAAAATTCCCACCAGATTAATTGCACTTTTTCTTCTTTGCCAAATCTGACGGTCTGTGTCAGTGCACAGTGTGGTAATCCCTCAGCGTCTGCTTTCTCATCTGTAAGGCTTTTTAATTTCTGTGAATATTCTTTGGCTGCTGCTCGATTTCTTTCTTTTTATGCTGCTTTCCACTAAATAAAACCTGCATGACTTAAGGTGGGGTGTCCTCCTGATTAATCCCGTCAGTCGTAGCTGGGTAACAAAAAGTGACAGATTAAACTTTTTTTTTAAATTCTCTTACGAAGTCATTTTCAGACTGCATGGTTATTTTGGTAGAAGTTTGGTCTTGACTGAGATCAGTGTAGCCATTACCTCATCAATATTGCTGTAATTCAAATATATTTCTCCATATGGAGTCCTTTCAAGAATCTATCTACAACAGGTAAGATATTAATTGTTAATAATGACAAAACCCTCTTGGTCTCACAACAAAACAAACGTCCGTTTTATTTTGTGTGAGCTCAATAACATCACATAAACTCAGTAAAGACAAAGATAGCGAGATCTATTGCCGTTCTGTACAAAGTCAGGAACCTATTAAATGATGTACTTACTTGTTGTATAACACAACTATTGTTCCACATACAAATTTGTATCGACATCTGGGGCAAAGCATGTAAAACATTTACGAAACCTGTTTTTTTGTTACAGAAAAGAGAATAATTACCAGAATAAATTGTCACCCATCTAGCACATTATTTCACCAATTGAAATTGTTAAAGTTCAGTGACTTGGTGGATTATAATGTTTTGTATAGAGCTCATAAAGAAGAACTACCATTTAATATCCAAATACTTTTTGTTTAATGTCAAAGCTGTTATAATCTAAAAGGAGCAGATATTTTTGTTAAACCTAAATATAGAACCAGTTCGAGGGGTCGGTCAACCTCAATCCAGGGAATTGGTTTGTGGAATGATTTGGATACTGTAATTAAAAATGCCAAATCATTATTTACATTCAAGAATTTATTCAAAGCCAGATTATTACAAAAATATATATGAAGTTTTCTCGTGTTGTTTTGTAATTCGATCATGAGTTATTTTTTTGTTCTGTTACTTGCTGATGATTTTTTTTTGGTTTGAACTGACTGTTAGAAATAGGGGGCAGATATAATAAATTTTCTCTTCATTCTGCCACCCTTCATTTTATTTCTTATACCGGTAGTCACATTTGTTGATTGTTTTTTTTTTGTGTGTGTTATATTTTAAAACATGAATAGATTTAATTAAAACAATATATAAACACAGACTCCGGGCAGTAACAGATTCCATTTACATCCTGAATAGATTCATTCATGTACAGGTCAGCGAGGACAACGTGTGTAAAAATATAATCCATCTCAAAAATCTCGTGGAATTACCAACGACTCATCTGATTGGCTGACGTCCTGCAGGCGGTTTCCGGCATGGGTGGAGCCTCAACTCCACGTGATCTGATTGGCTGCTCTCTTCAGCGGTTAAGCATGTAGGCGTGGCTTAAAGTCAGCAGCGCTTGAGTCATTCAGAGAGACCTGATGAGCGGAGCCGACTGAAACTCTGCCTCTTTTAAATTGTTTAACCTGTAAGCGAATGGAGCTGTTTAATCAACTCAACTTTATGTAAGTATTCCTAAATCTTCAAATATGTACTTTTAGAGAACGCCACATCTTTACATTGCGTGTACGGTCTCTGGTAAAGTGGATAAAAATTAATAAAATCCACGTAGCAAATGCATCATTGCGTGGCATAACGCTTCTTCTTACGTGACCTCAAATGTGTTGTTTGCTGTTGCTGACTTACCTCATCTTGATAAGAGCAATAAAATGCGTGCCTCTAACTGCATTTAGTAGAAAAGATGGAAGAGTTTTAATGTAATTACACCTGGCTCCATGATGGCTTCTTGTCTTTCCTGAGACAGTGATAAGTGTTGACATGAAGCTCTGTTGTGTTTCCTGCTGCTTCCTGCTTCTACATCTCAGCTTCCTGGTACCAGTTTGGGGGTGCAGGCTGGGTCAGGTGTGAAAGTGGTCTGTTTGTGGAGGAAATAAAAGACCCTCAGTGTGTAAATGATAAAGCTCTTACAGATAAGTTATTACAATAGTCATTACTCACGTCTAATTTTATTCACATGGTGAGGCTCATCACTCAGAGACATGAAGTTTGTATCACCCTGATTCATTTCAGATCGATTTAAAACTTTTTTTTTAACTAAAGAGGGTTGTTACTATAGGTCTGTGTAATAATATCGATATCGCGATATATATCGACTTTTTCTTTCCAAGAAAAAAATTGATATTCATCCGCAAGTATCGTACCTCTGCATCCCTGGCACCAGTGTATCCTCAGAGAGAGTCTTCTCCACCGCTGGAGATATCATCACTGCGCAGAGAAGTGCACTTCTCCCAGAGCACGTCGATCAGATTCTACAGGTAGTCCCCGACTTACTAGCGAGTTCCGTACCTGCGAGTCGCTCGTAAGACGAAAATTCGTACGTCGGAACATGAAACACGTGTTCTCGTAAGTCCGGATTTTCGGTCGTAAGTCGGAAAATTTAAGCTAGCGCTACTACGAACACTCGTTTTTCATCAAAAACGTTCATACTAGTTCATGAACATGCTCAGAAACGTGTTTCCAAACGGTTAGCTAACACACTTTCATCTAAAAACACAAAAAAGTGCTGTATTTTTTTACAAATTTACTGCTCGTTTGCCAGCTCGTAAGTCCGGAACCTCGTATGTAAGGGCGCTCGTAAGTCGGGGACTACCTGTATTTCTAAACAAAAATCTGAGGAGAATGTAGCACACTTGGTCTGCAGAGTACACTTTCTGTTTAGAGTTCACTTATTAGTCAGGGTCTATCTACAGGCCTTAAGCTGCTCTGCTAAGATGGGTGCATTTGAAGTTAAATGTTCTTCATTACTTGAATTATAGACTGTTTTGGAGAAGTCATATTACTGTTTACTTACCAAGCACTTAGAGTGATTCCTTCAGATGTTAAGTGTCAAGGTTAAAAAGGTTTCAAACTATTCAGAGCAGGGCACTTGGTGCACTTTATTTACTTTACAAATGCATGTAAGCTACAGTTTTTACTGTTTCAATTGAAAGAAACATGTTTTCTCACCACTTCTTTGATTCATTTTGTCCAGCTGTCGACTTTAAGTCTGTGTCCATGTCCAACCAGAGCCAAGTATTGTGTAGTTGGTGCTTTTAATCAGTTTTCAGTTAAATTAATTCAATCCAAGTCTATAACAGTCTCAAAATGTCACCAAAATCACTCTGTCCCTCTAAAATCTTTCAGAAAATCGCAAAAGTGTATTGAATTGTATCGTTTACTGAATATTGCAATATATATCGTATTGTGAGCAGAATATCGTGTATCGTATCGTGAGATTATTGTATCACTACAGCCCTAGTTGTTACTGTAGTATACAAAGGCATTAATTGTTGTTATTATCGGTTTGCGTTGTTGTTTTGCCTAATAAATAGGTTGAACATTTGTCAAACACAGTCTGGTTTAGAAGTTTCCCCCGCTGTTATTTTATGATGATGGTAACATCGTTCAGAAGAATATCCAGCTCAAGGTTCTTTATTGTCATTCACATCACATCTGGTGCATGAAGTTTAATGAAACTGTGTACTCAAGGTCCCAGTTACATCCAAAAATAGCAAAAATATAAAGTACAAAAAGAAACGCTATCTACGATTTAGGCTAAACGAATGCTAAGATATATGTTAAACACTAATAATGTAAAATAATAGTGTATTAAACAGCAGCCTGAACATGAGTCTGTAGTGAGTATATAATACAATCATGATTTGACATTAGTGACCTCGGTATAAATAACCTCAATGCAGATCTCCTGGGATGAGATGGTGTAGAGGCAGGGCAGCCGGCTCAGGACCAGAAGGTCTCGGGTTCGATCCCCGGTCACGGCATAACTCGTTGTGTCCCTGGGCAAGACACTTAACCCCGAGTTGCTCCCGGTAGGACAGGCAGCGCCTTGCAAGGCAATCTACCGCTACACTCACAGAAATGATTCAAGGCATAAGTAATTTTTATGCATTTAAATCTATTAGATTTTATTTAAAAACTCGTATTTTTAATATATATGCATTAAAATAAAATATTATCTTAATAATTTAATCAAATATCAACTGTATTGAATGTAATTAGTTAATACTTACTAACATTGTTTAAATTATTGTTTAAATAATCAAAGATATAAAACAAGATTATATTCTTTAAATTTTATATGATTGGTTTTCATAAAAGTTATGTGAAACAATGTCCTCCACCAGTAGATGGCGGTAATGCCCTTTAAGTTGGTTACTAACTGCCGTAAAACTTGAACAAGAAGAAGAAGAAAAAGCTGTCCTCCATTTTGCATCATCCAAGTTGTTCTTCGTACATGCACGGTAGGCAATCCGTAAACAATCTGATACATCCTAATGTTTTATTACTCCTAAATGTGTCATAATCGTACAGTTATTACAACATATCATCAATATCAATCCATTTATGTAGTTTGTGATTATTTTAGGCATTTTTATCTTGGTCACGTTGCTGGATGTTAGACGAGATGTCTCCAAATGGTTGCAGACCCCTGATCTAGACATTTTAGCTAAACGTTGTTGTTTGTAGGATTTTTTTTTAGCCTGTTGGTCAATGATTTTCATATCTATATAGCTATCTATATATATATAGCAAACTGAGCTATTCAACTGCAATAAAGTAAACTAAAGAACTGAACAAGAATAAAAAAAAATAGGACTCTAATGTGTTAGCTTAGTAACTGCTTTTTACTGGCTTGTATTATAGAATTGAATGGTGGTTGTTGTTTGTCTTATCACTACTATTCTTTTTTTTCCAGATACAGTACCTATTATATTTCTCCTCCTGTCCTGTTCTCTCACCTCATGTGGCAACATAGATTTTGTAAGTACAAGTTTAAGATGTACGCATCAAAATGTAATTACTTTTAATTAACAGTTCATGTGATGTTAAAATGGTTACAATATCAAGTTGAATTGTTTAGAGGAAGCATGTTAAACGTATAAATTATATGATTTATAATGCAAAAAACTCAGACTTACGTCTGATCTTGGACAATGTGTTGTTTTTAAGTTTGTCGTTTTAGGTTTTTAGGAACATTATGCACTTTGAAAAGGAGCTGGCTTTCTTGAATGCCTTTTTTTGTAACACCATGAAAGCTGCTAAACTTCAATAACAAACTCAAGCTGAAAGGCAGCTCATTTTACAGATAAATCTAATTGAGTTTTTCTTTGTCTTAATTCACAGGTACTGTGTGAATGTGGTTTTCTTTTCAGCTGAGCTGAACATCATGAGGTTGCAGTCAACTCTCTGAAGAATAAACGGAAAGGCCAGGAGACGCCAGCGGCCAACAAGGCCAGGAAGGCAGAAGTTAATTTCTGTCCAAACATACCCAGAGGTGAAACAACAGAGAGTATGGAGGCGGTGGCTCTACTGATAGAGGTAAAAAAGAAGAAAAAGGGTGAGGCTGAGATCAAGAAGAAGATGCAACATACCTTCTCAATCAGAAGGCAGGAGGTTCTACAGGAGCCAGCAATTCCAGAGTTCCTAAACAGATGGCCAGCACTCTTTGATGTCAGTGAGGTAAGTCTGAATCTGAAGTGTAATAACTTCATCTATCACTGATATTCTTTTCGAGCTGTTAAAATCAGTATCCTGTCTGAATTGCCTTTTATAGATCAACTTGGAGTTTATGCGACTGACAACTGTACCTCTGACCTCCAAATTCCTTGGAGAACTGGACCGTCAGACAGACAACCTGATCCAGGTTTTCAATGCCAAAGGTGGAACTGCAGGAAGAAAGATCACCGCCATAATGGTTCAGATGTAATGTATGTTATTTATTTACTTATATTTTCTTTTTCTAATCTGATAAGCATATGGATTGTGCTGCTCAGCTGTATGGGAAAGCTCATATGTTAAATATTTGAAAGTTTTTTTTTTTTGGCCCTTTCCAAATTACTGTTTACTAAATGGGCCTAGACCTGTGTGAGCTTTACCTGAGTGGGGTAAAGCAATGTGATGAGCTGGTCAATTAGGGACATGTCAGTGACTTTGTAGGCCTCAGCACATGTTTTAGTGTGTCTCTAACACTGACAGGCATGAATCATGTTGGGTTTTTTTCTTCCTCAGAATGAAGACATCAACGTGAGGCGTGATTGTGTGCTGAGCTGCCTGAGCATCTACCTCAATGAAGACCTGGACACACTGGTTAAAGAATACATGGTATGCCAGCCTACTGTCCTTCGTGCCAGATGTAATTTCCATTCAGATTTGCCACATAACATATGGCGTTCATAAGAATGAGACAGTCAAACATAGGACACATTGACCTTGACCACCAGTAGTTCATCAATGAGTCCAATGGGTTGTTTGTTTAGAATGAGAAATTCCCACAAGGAAAATTTTGGTAGTGCTGTCACTTCGTAGGAAGTAAATCCACTTAGTCCAGTGGAGCCTGAAGATAAAGTGGGCCGGGTCCTGGCACCTAAATGTCCTCATTATGCCCAGGATGACAATTCTCGCCAAAACAACAAGGTGAGGACACAGGCACTTCCTAGTTCTTATGACCTAGCAGCATGTTTTGGATGTATTTATTAAGAAATGCTTTTCAAATAATGTGAGGTCATCTTGATTCTT
>JBBPBX010002766.1:17275-32028 GCA_038048925.1 Garcialebias charrua | reverse complement strand
AGCGGTTTTTCCGACATCAAGCAGGAATTCACGGCTATACTTGCGTTCTTGAACACGTAGACAAGACAAAGACGTGCCGGCAAATTGCGGCGTGCAGGACAAGACAGACGAAAGCACCGTGTTGCTGGGAGAGAGAGAGAGCACTGGTATACAAGCTATCCCCGTCATGACGCGCTAACACTCACCGGCTACAGAAAGCTTGACGGGCGTAGCAACAGTAACTAAGGGGGCGGGGCTTCTGCGAAAGGTCAGTGTGCAAGCATTTATTCATTTGAAAATGAAGGGCACATATGTTTACCCTGTTTTAGGAGCCCTGTCTGTGGGTACAGGGTTTGTGTAACGCTCTGTAATTGTACAGTATCAGTGTTTCCCCTACCATTATACAAGCAGGGTGCCCCGTCAACGGAACGGAGCGCTCTGTCTATCCCCACCCCCACCCAGACACTTCTAGTGCCGGGCTCAATACAAATGCGCTAGCAAAAATAAAAAATGATAATGGCTGCTAGTAACGTACCACACCACTATCCCGCCCCCACCCACCCTCAATAAAAACCGGCAGTAACATAGCGCTAAGCTAGCAGGCGGGCAACACAGACGTGACTACATCCCGTCTGTTCCCCCATCAACAAAAAGAATCAAATATGACAAGCACCCTGCCAAGGGAGCTGATCTAGGGGAAACACTGAGTATGTAAAGTATAAATTAGCAAAGAGAACTACCGTATTGTATATTTAAAAAGTAAAAGCATCCTTTACGGATTGTAATTTACCTTCAATTCTACATGTGAAAAGCAAATGTTGGTTGCTGTAAACATTTTGATGTAAAACATTGCCATGTAAATAAGTTCAAGTTCAAGTCAAAACTTTATTGTCGTTTACACCACATGTGGTACATGAGGTGGAATGATGTACACCGGGTCCCAAATAAACAGATAACAAGTAAACTGAGGTATAATCAGACATTGTTTGCGTGAGAAGGTCCATACAGTCCAACTTCAAATAAAACAAGTTGTTTTAAAAAGTTGACTTGTTAATTTAAATGGAAAGTACCACCTGACATGAATATTTGAATACAAAGAGTATAGCATCCATTTTCAATAAGTTGATTAAAAGTTTTCAGTGGAGGTTGTTGTAAGCCCATTTTTAAAATCTTACTAAAATGTTGCAAAGACTTCAAAGTTTTCCACAGACCCCTGAGTGTAGGGTTTCTGGGTTTTGTCCTGTCTTTTCTTTCCTCATACTTTCAGTCACCCCTCAGTGTTCCTCCTCCTTGTGTTCAGCCCTTGTCTCACCTGTGTCCATTGTCAATCAGCACAGGTGTCTGCTAGTTGTCTTCTTTAGTATCAGTATCTATTCAGCTCCCTTGTGTCTTGTCATTTGTCTTTGGATTGTCCTTCAATGGCTTTTGTGATCTGTCTCCCTCCATGTCCTCCTTAAAGGAAGTTAGCTGCCCCTGCATGTGGGTTCAACACTGTGTACACTATTTCATTCCACCACATGGAAAGCTTGTAGGTGATGAAGAAAACTGATTTTATTAACCAAAGAAAAAGGTGATGTGGCAGCAGAACTACTAACAGATCTAATCACAGTGAAACACATAGCAGCAACCATGACTGGTACTGTATTAGGAAAAAAACGGAAAAAAAAACAAACAAACAAACAAACACACAATGCACAGAATAGGAACTAACAGAAAGACAAAGTAGGAACACTGATGAGGAACAATGGCGCATACCTGGTGTAGTGATGCACCTTCATCTCTCTGAAACACTTTTTACTGATCCTCTCAGTAAAACAGACATTAACACCATTTTATTACATTAATTTGAATCAAGATACAAATTTAAATCAATAAGAGACTTCTTTTTATTTGTGTTGATTCAAATATATCAAATGAATAACCTTGTGTTAAGTGAACATTATTGAATTCAATGTTTGATAGTCAAAGACTCTAATTCAAACTGTTTAATTCAAGCTGAACTTCCTCTTAATATAAATGTGTAATGGTGCACTTTTTCTCTGGAACCTGCAGTAAAACAGTGATACTGTTATCTCATTTGGTTTGACTTCAGGACAATAATCACGTCAACAAGAGACTCTTTATTCTTGTCCTAATTAATAATCAGAAGAATAAGTCAAAGTCAAAGTCAACTTTATTGTCAGAACTGCAATATGTACAGGACATACACAGGATTGAAATTGCGTTTCTCTCACTGGGCAGCGCTAATCCAAAAATTAGTTCCGCTATTTCTAAAGCACTTATTAATTTATTTAGGTCCGCAATTTCAAAAGCGCTTATGTATTAGCAACGCTAGCGGACGCTAATGCTAATGCGCTAACGTGCTAATGGCGAACTACTTTTTTTAATCCAGCAGATTTGACCATTTCGTTAAACTGTCAAGCTCAGAAAAACCTTTGTGCTATAAAGTCAGCTAAGAAATATATTTTTTCTCTGCAAAGAAATAATTGTTTTTACCGTGTTTTGTTAGCCTGGCCCTCGCCTTCCTGCACAGCTCCGCTCAATTCTCATTTCCCTTCACTGCACAGTCTGGGACTTCTCTCATAGACAACGATTTCTCCGGTAGATTTTTGACCGGACCAATCAGAGAACAGAAGGGGCGGAGTTTTTGGCCCCTAACCCACGCCCCCACCTGTCCCAGCGCAGCCAGCGAGCAGTCGCATGTTCTCATTCAAAGCGATGCAAAGCGATGCAGGACTGTTTTATATGTGATACAAATTTATTAATTTCCCCTTCTTAATCCCTTATCTGGAGTTTTCTTTTGTTTTTTTGGCCAAAAGTCAAGTTATCGCTCCCTCCTCCCTCCTCCTCCTCCTCCTCTCCGCTGAGTGCCACCTGTCCCAGCGCAGCCAGAGCCAGCGCGCAGCCGCATGTTCTCATTCAAAGCGATGCAAAGCGATGCAGGACTGTTTTATATTTGACACAAATGTGTTAAATTCCCCTTCTTAATCTCTTATCTGGAGTTTTATTTTGTTTTTTTGCCAAAAGTCAAGTGATCGCTCTCCTCCTCCTCTCTCTCCGGCGCCGCTGCTGTGCAAAGAATAATGCTGGATCCCCACCGCACGCATCTCGCGCAGCCGAAGCAGCCACTTTACATTGAAGTCTATGGGGACGCGAATCTTGGAGCAGCGGGTCGTGTCGCGGCGCATCCACAGCATACAAACAGCGCGAAAGTGAGCAGCAGCTGTTTCCTACTCCCGCGTCGCATCCGAGCAGCGACTGTGCTGCTCGGCAGCGCAGATGTGGAAGCACGCCATTCCGTGCTTCCACAGCTAGATTCAGCTCGCTGCTCAGCAGCAAACAATCAGGACCAATCAGGAGAGACTCTGCCATGTGATCACGCAACGACGACGGGACGGAATTAGGTGGGCACCGCGCGAAACGTTTAACAGATGAAAAAAATCCCGCGGTAAACATGGAGGAGAAACTTACAGCAGGTCGTCAAACTGGGGGCGGGTGACACGGAAGTACCGCTGAAAGCGCTCCTCGTCTGCGCGCAGCTCCTGGATCAGATGGTGAAATTCACCGAATCCATGACGCCTCTCTAATGTGGGGTGAATCCAGAATCGTTGTTGTGCACGGCGTCTGCGTGTTGCTGCTTTGTAGATTAAGTACAAGGCAATTCTTCGTATTGCGTCCGCCATTTTTCTGAGACCGGAAATAAACAAACACCGGAGCGGAAGAGGACCAACACGCTCCTCCTCCCACTGCAGACGCGTTAGATGAGGACAGTCATCTGTTGACAAGCAGCCAGTACAGTGCATTTGGAGATTTTTGGAAGCGCGATATGCTTTAGGTGAGGATGAGGCATAAGGAAATGACTGAGGTTGTCACGAGAGAATTAAAATAGGGTTTTACGTTGCTGCCCGAGTCCCTGCATATTTTCTGGTCTTCTGGACCAGCGCTACATGGTTTTATTTAATTTTTTTCAAACGTTATAAACACAGAATGCAGGCAGCGAGAGAAAATTCAGCAGGAGGCGGAGCAGATGTCAAGTTCGGCAGAGCTCTGAGGGGGAGGGAGCAGAATGCTTTACCTGTTCAAAATTTTTCTAAGATCCAATGGTTTTGTTCCTCAGGCAGAGGCCACGCCTCCAGCAAGAATCGTTTTTCAATGGACAAGTCCCAGACCCTTGTCTGAAGCGAAGTGAAGGACAAGGGTCTGGTTTTAACCAGGCTAGTGTTTTGTTGTAAAGTCCTATGCTTCTGTGGCCGTCGCGGCCGCCATTTTGAACAGGGCAAATGGCGAACTACTTTTTTTAATCCAGCAGATTTGACCATTTCGTGAAACTGTCAAGCTCAGAAAAACCTTGTGCTATAAAGTCAGCTAAGAAATATATTTTTTCTCAGCAAAGAAATAATTGTTTTTACCGTGTTTTGTTGTAAAGTCCTTTGCTTCTGTGGTCGCCGCCATTTTGAACAGGGCAAATGAGGCGCTGACGCGTCGCGTAGGCCGCTGAGAAACATCCATAAGTTCACCCTCCATGTTAAAAACTCTTCGTCTGACTCTTCGAAAACAAGCAATAAGGCTGCAGAGTAACACACTGGCTGCTAACTGCTATAGAGAGAGCGCTCTCTCTAGCCAAGAGACTGAGGGGGACGCTTTTTTGTCACGGACCACATCCGGCGCTGACAGGATATGGTCTGTTAGCAGTCGTCCGGTTGATTTAAGAGCTCGTAAATAAGTTTTTTCGTTTTTACTGATAGATAATTAGTTATTAGCGGTACTGCATTTTAAATAAAAATAGCGCAAATCCGCTTATGAATTATAAAAGTTAGTCAATCCGCTGTAACGCTGACAAATTGTTTAGGTCCGCTATAAGCGGATTAGCGCTTTAGCGCTCCCTAGCGGTCTGGCGCCCACCTTTGGTAATGACGTTTTAATCACAGTGACAGGTCAACAGTGTTTGTTTAAAAGTGTTAAGACAGTTTTTATCAGTTTTTATCATAAAAAGCTGGCTCCTAAAACTAACTCTTTCTCTTTCTGACATACAGTACTCTAACCTCTTGACCTCTTCCTCTGATGTCATTTTCACGCCTCCTCCCGGTGCCAATGGCCAATCGGGAAGGACTCAGTAACTGGGTCAAGTTCCCAGTAAATCCTCTGACTTACTGCTTCTTAGTCAGTCTGCTGGGGAAATTGAACTATGATGTTTTCTCCTAATAGCTGGATGAACGTCGGTCAAAACGCCAATGACACGTCATCAGCTAAGGACTCATAGCACAGCTGGCTATGAATCTGACCTCAAGCTTTTAAGCTCCACTTTTAATGAAATTCCTTTAAGGAACCTTTTATCTTGAAAAGCCAAACCGGAACTAGTAGCCGCTAGGGCTGGGCGATATATCGAGATTTTTAAAATATCGAGATTTTTTCTAAAGAGATACAAGACAAGACTATATCGTTTATATCGAAAATCCTCCTGCTGTCTGCTTTCTCCCACTCGCCCCCCTCCCTCTCCTTCACTGAACACAAACCCAGCCCCTCCTTCCTGCCTCAGGAGGGCGGAGACTTTCAGCACAACAAGTAAACACGGCAGATATGAAGAGCGCCGCTAGCTGCTGAGGGGAAAAAACAATGTTCTTTCTGAGCTAGTTTGGATTTAAATTGTCAGATGAGGGCAGAAAAAATATTTTTGTAGACGATGCTGAAAATAATCCCGACGAAAGGTCGGAACTACGAATCTTTTTCACCATTTAAACAGCGGAGTGGAGCATGAACCGTGAAACGGCAGAACCGAGTGTTTTTACAGCCTGCTGCTTCCTTAAAACAAACCACGGGTCTGAGCTCATTTAGCCGTGCGTGCACCGCAGAGCTTTATGAGAGGAGCAGAGAGAGGTGGAGACAATAATAAATCAGCAGTTTATCATATCGCTAAAGATACGGTCCTTAGCGGCTAACAAGATGGCTAACGCTTTAGCCGTCTTCTTCCACAGCTGAGACTGACCGTGTCTTTAGCGATATGATAAACTGCTGATTTAATAATGTCTCCGCCTCTCGGTTCACGTTTCTGAGTGGAGGCTCACATTTACTGCAGTTCACAAACACACTGACTAAAGTGAAAGCACCTTTCTATCTTATCAAGACACTCAAAGCTCTTTAAAACACAATCTGTGTCCTCATTTACCCATTCATACAGCACTCTACTAGAACTGTACAAAGAATAATCAGTACTTTATCACATTCATACACTGATGGGACACACATCAGAGGCAATGAGGGGTTCAGTGTTGCCCACTGCCCAGGAACACTTCAGCATGTGACTGCTGGTGGAATTGAACTCCCAGCTCTCCCATTGGAGGAGACTGCTCTAGCCTCTCAGCCACAGCTGCCCTCAGCTGAAGAGGATTATTATTTAATAGGTGTAAATAAATGTCTAAAAAATAAAGTAATGTATGTAAATAGTTCATTTTTTAGACATTTATTTTGTAGAGTTACAGCTGTTTGTTAATAAATGTTGCTGTGTGACAACTGGGTCAAAGCTTTGACTCAGAAATATATTTTTGTTATTCTTTTATGGAAAGAAAATTATATTGAGATATATCGTATATCGCAATATATCATAACAATATCGAGATATTAATTTTAGTCCATATCGCCCAGCCCTAGTATCCGCTACTTCGGTTAGGTTGATTGCGGACCTCATGCGAGCCGTTGAGAGTGTACAAGATGGAAGCCTGTTAAACGTTAGCCGGATGGACCATCCGTGTGTTGTTTAGGGCTGACCCGCTTTACCAGAGTTTGGGGACCCAGAATCTTCACTAAAGGTAAAAGTCGTTGTTCAATGCGGACGGGAGTCTAGCTGACGTCGCCAAAGAGCTGCCATGTTCTGGTTATAAACATTTAAGATAACTCACTCCCTCTTTCCATCTTCCATTCTCCTCCTCACTTAAACTTCTTCCTTATCTTTTGCCAGTAACTAAATTTTAAGAAACATTTGCCTACCTTACCCGGAATTTACATGCGTTCCGGCTCCACCCCGCTCCGCTCCGCAGGTCGCAGCTGAGTGTCTCAAAGTCCAGTTTACACTACCTCCGCTCAGCTCAGGTCCGCCTGGATGCGCCGCTCCGAGACGCATGCGCGGGAATTGCGAGATCGCGCGATAAATCAAGTGATAAATAATGAAGTCAGAACAAAACAATTCATTCGGTGGAAGAAGGAGAACAACAGTAGAGACTGCCTCGCTGTTTGATTGTTTTTTGCATTGAGATATGAGCGACAGGACATGGTTTGAGCGACAGGATGTGATCTATTACATTTCAGAATAAAATACTTTATTTATTTATTTATTTATTGTATTGCGTTTGTAGGTGTAGTCATAAATGATAGTTTGACAGCATTTTTGTACAAATAAATCCGTATAGAGCTAGGATAAAAGTCCGCCCGTGGTGATTTTATTTTGTAAATACGGATGTTGTGCTCGTTCCTTTTCCTGTTGGTGCGACGTAATCTTTGAAAGTTGACTCCGGCACAGCTCCGGCGTCCGGCAGAAATAGGATGGGATCCTATTTTGACGGACTGCCGTCCGCTCGCCGCCGCCGTGCGGAGCCAGTGTAAACTCCCTCATTGATTATAATGGGTGCGTATTTGCTGCGGAGGTCGGACCGGAGCGGACCAGAGCCGGAACGCATGTAGTGTAAATTGGGGGTTAGTCCTAAACCTAACCCACCAACGGGACTTCTTCTTATGGGGCCCAGCTTTGGGTCCATAAGAAGCAGTTGGTCCTCACAATTAGGTATAACTCAGAAAAATGGGCCTCACAAAGTAACATAAACAAGGACACACACACACATAGGTTTGTTTTTCTATCTTTGTGGGGCCATTGCATTGACTTCCATTCATTTTTCATTCATTTCTATAGCCTAACCCTGACCTTTACCCTAAACCTAACCATTACCAATGCATACCTTACCCTAAACTTAACACATCCTCAATTCACACCTTAGTCCTAAACCTAAACCTAACCCCTAACCCACCAACGGGACTTCTTCTTATGGGTCCCGGGCTTTGGGCCCCATAAGAAGCAGTTGGTCCTCACAATTTGGTATAACTCAGAAAAATGGGCCTCACAAAGTAACATAAACAAGGACACACACACACCTCTTTTAGGGAATCCCCTTTGTGTCCGTCTTCCTCTTGCCTTATAGATCTAACATACAGTACAACCTAGAGTAGCAGAAATTCTACATTTTCCATGACGTTTTTTTTCAAATGGGATTTTATTAGCAAGTTTTCTCATCTTCATCTTAATACCACATTTGAAAAAATACTTATTTGAACATTATTGTAGAAATGTTTTCAGCTTCTTTATCCCTGGTCACTTAGAACAGGCAGGTTTACACACATACACCCCCTGACTTTCATTAGTCCAAGACGACTTCCTCATATTGTTCAGTTTGTTGATACAGGAAATCACTTTGATTGATATCCTCTGCTGCTCACACTGAATGAAAATAAAAAAGTCTGTTTTGTGGATTTATTTTTTTATTTTTTGCAACTAAAATTTATCTTGTTTTACATCAACGATGTCAGATTGTTTTGAGACTACGCTGCACATGTCACACGGCATGCTGTTCGTTCTACCCAAGATGATCCATACTGAAAATGTGACAACACAGAGGCGGCTTCATTTTTTCTCTCTTGTATTCTTTTTGTGTTGTTGCTGCTTCCTTAAGATTAGTTCATTAAAAAATTCCTCACATCAATTCACCTGCCGGGAAATCCAAGGACTGTCAGTCTGTACTG
The DNA here is from genome assembly GCA_038048925.1 of Garcialebias charrua. NCBI lineage: Eukaryota > Metazoa > Chordata > Actinopteri > Cyprinodontiformes > Rivulidae > Garcialebias > Garcialebias charrua. The sequence continues at coordinate 23,268 of JBBPBX010002766.1, read as the reverse complement.
GTTTTTCAAGTCTTACCTGACAACCTCTGAGAACATTCCTGATCCTTTATGTAAGACGTGGTGAATATTTTAAAAGACACTCTGTTAGTGTGTGTGTGTGTGTGTGTNCTAATCAAACCAACTTATAAATACAGTATCACTACCTCAAACTCCCACCGGCGCTGCATCACTACCTCTTTTTTGCTGAATGAACGCACTTCCACTCAGCTCTGTCAGGGCCTTCCTGTTTTCTGAGATGTCTGCAGCGTGCCTGAACGGAAATGAAGTCCCCTGTTTTTGTTTGTGCGTGTGTGGCGGCATTGTTAGAGCTGACCGCTACGCTGTATGGCAACTGCTACTTCTGTGAAGAAGGTGGACAAAGATGGGCCACGTCGCTGAAACCTACACCAGGAACTGATTCACATTGGCCATAAATAATCAACAGTCATAAGGGGAAGTTTGTTTTTCTAGTATGTGGACCAGTGCACCTCTAAAAGCATTTGAACATGTTTTCTGTTTACTGGCGGCTCATTTGTTGAGCTAAAAGCTACAGAATCAGTTCAGTAGATTTTAAAGGAATTAAAAACATATTTCTGTACGAACAGAACTGAACCAAGCGTTAGGTAAAATAAAAGAGAGAATCGTGGCTTTTTGTGCTGCAGCCTGTCCAGTGGTTTGTTGAGTCCAGGCAGCAGATTGACTGACTGCTTAAAGTTTTTAACAATGTTCTGCTCTGTTTGCACCTTAATCCCCTCTTAAACCATAGAGATTGTTACAGTGGTTTGGTATGTGCATACTTTCTGTTGTACAGTATTTGTATTCTTACAAGCTCCCTTTAATTCTGTTTGTGGCCCAAATACACAAGTGTGTATGTTCATCTTGGACATTTTTATTCTCTCTCCTGGCATGTGCATAAGTATGTGTTGTCAAGAGATGAATTAAGTTTACATTATTTTTTTGTACAAGCATTACACTGACAAGGGTGTGAAGCTGGCACAAGAATGAGGTTTGTAATGTTTGGTTCACTGGTTTTATAACATTTACTAGAACATTTCTAAAAAAAACTGGGAAGGTTCCAGTTCCACAACAGCTAGCTGCCTGAAATTCAGCTGCAGATTGCTTCTATAAATCTTAATTTGAGACTTACTTTTCTTAAAATCTAAGCTGACAGCATTCTGTCTTGTAAACTGTAATGGAAGTGTAAAGAGTACCAAGACCTAGACCTGTCACATTAACAAATTTAGCTGGGCGATCAACAGGGATGCACCAATCCACAATTCTCACTTCCAATCCGATACTCAAAAACTGGGTATCAACTGATACTGATACTTTTCCAATCTGATGCCGTTCAGGTATAAGAATCTGTATAATGAAGCTTTTGAACTGAGAATAGTTATTTCAACATGGTGTGAGACATCCAATGAAGACTCTGAGCCTTACCACAGGAACCTCACAAACTTTAACAGTGAACAGGAGGCACGTCTTAACCACACACGTCCTTCTTACTCATGGTTCAGTTGGAAAAACTAAAAAAAAAAACGCTAAGCATGATGGGAAAGACAACACAGCCACTCCCCTTAACCAGTAAGGCAGTGGATTTTGTTGTCTTTCCCATAATGCTTAGCAGTATTTTAGTTTTGAAAACTAAAATACTGCTAAGCATTCTGGGAAATCCCATTTTTTTAGTTTGGTTTTTGACTGTGGCACTGAGTTGTAATTCTTGTTGAATTTGATCAACAGATACAGATTTAAACAATACTGTACATTGAATTTACATTTATAAATTCAATGCATAGTTTAAATCTAAAACGGGAGGGAAGCTCCTTGAGGTCACACATTTTTCGGTTCTCAAAATATACGTTCTGTGGGGTTTGAGCTTTTTACATAGCATTTTTCGCACAAAGTTTTTAATAAAATCAGTAAACAAGTTCTCAGCTTCTTTTTGCAGAGAAAAACAACTTTTTACATGAAGGCACGGGTTTCAACCATGAATTTTGGAGCTTCAACAAGACAGAAGTTTTTTTCCGAGGTCGGTCTGTTAGCTTAGCTCGTAGCTTAGCTTCTCAGCTTAGCTGCATTTAGCCATTAAAAAAAATTCATAATGGTGTGAAGAGGTTGGCTGTAAGATGAGAAGGGAGGCCATCTATAAAAGAAAAAAAAGTGATTTTGGACAGTTAAAATAGACTTTAAAGAGAAAAGAGAAAGGGAGGGGTCAGTGAAGAGCGCTGGAGTTGAGCCTTTTTCATCCAGTGTCTTCAGTAGAAAGAGACATGAAGAAACGATAAAGCCGTTAAATGAAAATGAGGTCAATCATTTTCATTTAACATGGAGTGAGCACTATGGCTATGGGTGGCGGGATGACATCAATCTCGCCCCCATGCCTATGCTCACTCAACATTATGCATCTAGACAATTAGGGCCTGGGTTAGAGTTGGAGTGGAGGGGAAACTGGTACAATGCCAGCCTTTGCTCCTTCTCTTTCCTTTTTAAGTACACTTTAGAACAACACTCACCAACAGTACATTTGGGGACGGGGGTGTGTGTGTCGGGGTCTTGATTTGTTAATTTCAATTTTATTTATTTATGTATTTATTTATATATATATATATATATATATATATATATATATATATATATATATATATATATATATATATATATATATATATATTATTTATTTATTTTTCTCTTACCCCCCTGGTTGCCTGGCGGACATTCTGGGGGTGGGCCGTCAGGGGTTGTGCTGGGGTGTGGGGGGGTTCGGGGCCTGCGGGTTCGCCGTGGGCGGGGCTGGCAGTGCGCTCCCCCTGGGGCTGCTTGGACTCGGGTGTCCTGTCCTGTCGGCGGGGCGCGGGGTGGGCCGGATCTTGGATGTCTGCTGCTCTCCACCCCAGAATGAATGGGCCTACCTCCTGGGTTTGGATGTGGGCTGCCCCATGTAGGGAGCAGGTACATGTCTTGGACCTAGGGGGTATAGAGTGTGCATCGGGATTATGAATGGAGCGTGTCGTTATTGTTTGTCTTTCTGTGACTGAGGGTGAGGATGAGGGTGGGTCTGAATGAGTGTGTCTGTGTATGAATGTTTAAGTGTCAGGCTGGGACTTGGACTGCCCCCTCTCTGATACTTCTGAGGCTACCTAGTGTCGCGCTCCTGCCACGTGGCCCCCTGGTGGGTGTTCCTCTGCCTGCGGGCGTGCTTGGGGCCCTCACTATCTGGGGCTGGGCGCTTGGGCGTTTGTCAGCTCGGCCTGGTGGCTGCCTGGTGGGGCTCGGGTCCTCTGGTCCTGTCGGGTCTGGACCTGAGGGATGGGCGTCCCCGGTGCCCGAGCCTCGGTGACCGGCCCTGGGGCTACGTCGGTGCAGCGGGCTCCGGCGGGGGCCTGTGTATTGTCGCTGTTGACCCCGGGGGGTCATTGTGTGTGGTCCCTGGTGGGGTTCGTCCGGTTCTTCCCCTTGGTCGGATCTGGGGAGTGGACGAGTGGCTCGTCCTGTTCGGGTGGTCCTGGGGACTCTGGGCTCGGGGTCCTTCCTGGGGTCTTGGGCTTTGATCGCCCCTTCGTCTGTCTCGGGCTTTGGGGGGACGGATCTCTGATGCTTCACAATCGCTACTAAATGTTCTATTGGAGGAACCTTATTCACTTATGCATGCTCACAACCACACACAAATGGATGCAGGGATGTATATGTAGATATATGTAGATGGGTATATAAATGAATATAAATATATATGTATGTATACTGTATATATATTTGTAGGTATGGGTATGTGTATTTATAGAAATCTACTGCAAGGTCATGAATATTATCAGTCTTTATGCTTGTATGTTTCGTTGCTGTGTTCTGTCATGTGCTTTGCAGGATTGTGGACGGAGGTTTGGTGTGTTTGCCTTGTGCTCTTTTTGTGGATAATTGTTGTTTTGTTGTCTCACTTTCTCTTTTCTTTCTTTCTCTCTATTAAAAAATACATATTGGAGTGAGAGGATGGCTATAAGGTGTGAAGGGAGGCCATCTATAAATGAAAAAAAAACAAAAAAACATGCGATTATTTGATTTATTGTTTATTGCAACAGGCCTACCAAGTCCTAGCCTTGCCCTCGCCTTCCTGCACAGCTCCGCTCATTTCCCTTCACTGCACAGTCTGGGACTTCTCTCATAGACAAGGATTTCTCTGGTAGATTTTTGACCGGACCAATCAGAGAACAGAAGGGGCGGAGTTTTTGGCCCCTAACCTACGCCCCCACCTGTCCCAGCGCAGCCAGCTCGCAGCCGCATGTTCTCATTCAAAGCGATGCAGGACTGTTTTATATGTGACACAAATTTATTAATTTCCCCTTCTTAATCCCTTATCTGGAGTTTTCTTTTGTTTTTTTCCCAAAAGTCAAGTGTTCGCTCCCTCCTCCCTCCTCCTCCTCCTCCTCTCCCTCCGCTGAACAAGGAAATGCCTCAGGTTGTCACGAGAGAATTAAAGTCAGGTTTTAAGTTGCTGCCCGAGTCCCATCAGATTTCCTGGTCTTCTGGTGTGTTGGACCAGCGCTCCATGGTTTTATTTTATTTTATTAGGACGTTTTATTATCATATAAACACAGAATATACAACGGAGCGAGAGAAAATTCAACAGGAGGCGGAGCTGAAGTCAAGTTCAGCAGACCACGGGGGAGCAGCCATCAGCAGAGGCCACGCCTCCAGCAAGAATCGTTTTTCAATGGAGAGGTCCCAGACCCTTGTCTGAAGCGAAGTGAAGGACAGGGTCTGGTTTTAACCAGGCTAACCAAGTCCAAAAGAGATGTTAAAGCTAATGCCAGTGACTCATCAGAGTCCCCATGGTAACCACATGTGTTTGTCACTCCTTTGCTGCACACCTGAAAGGACAGGCAGAAAAAAACACTAGAAAGTAAGCCTTAAACAAAAAGTCATTGAAAACCACAAGTTGTTGAAATAATTGCTGATCTGTAATTAGCAAAAGAGTTTAGTTGTCACATAAAACAGTTTTTATGTATCTACAGTACTGTATGTAGAACATATGACATGTTTAAAGCTGAACTGACATCATCTTGGCCTACCAAGACCAAAAGAGATGTTGCACCTGTATGCCTCAGACAAAAGTTTTAGACAATCATCTGCATAAAAATGAAAGGTTATATAACATGTTTGAGAAAAATAGCACCCAGTGGCATCATGTATTAAGAACAAAGAAGAGGTTCAAGAATGAAACCTTGTGGTACCCCAATGTCATATAAAGACAGTGAGTGTAGGTGTTGATATCATCAGCCAAGCTCCTTCTCTCACACCCCGCTCCACAGCCATCCTGCTGCACAGTCTTGTGACTTTCCGTATCGATTACTGCAACTCCCTTCTCTACGGCCTCCCCAACAAATCTCTCCACAAGTTACAGATGGTCCAGAACTCAGCTGCCCGTGTCATCACTCAAACCTCCTACTATAACCACATCACTCCTGTCCTGCAGCAGCTCCACTGGCTCCCGGTTAAATCACGCATCATCTTCAAAATTCTACTTCTCACGTTCAAAGCTATCCACAACCTTGCCCCTCCTTATCTATCTGACCTCCTACAAATCTCCATCCCATCACGCTCTCTCAGATCCTCCTCTTCACTACATCTCCATGTACCCTCTGCCCGCCTCTCCACCATGGGGAGCAGGGCCTTCACCTGCTCTGCCCCTCACCTCTGGAACGCTCTACCGCCAGACCTTCGAAACACCACCTCCCTTTCTCTGTTCAAGACTGCTCTGAAAACACATCTCTTTAGACTAGCTTATCATTAACTTTACTAAATGTATTTTTATTATTTTGCATTTTATAATCTTTATGTATTTTATATTTCAATTTGTCGCTGATAATGTTTGATCTGTATTACACTGTATTGGTTTGTTAAGTGTCCTTGGGTGTCCTGAAAGGCGCTTTTAAATAAAATGATTATTATTATTATTATTATTATTATTATTATTATTATTATTATTATTATTATTATTATTATTATTATTATTATTATTATTA